>CAXAOA010000156.1:7500-40000 GCA_963970395.1 Ephialtes manifestator
ATTTAACATACGCTCCACCGCATCCGTTAGAGCGACACAAAGAGCATCTTCGCGCCCTGTTTCTGTCTCCCTCGTACATGCTGCGATACATTTTCTCAAATTATCATTCGCATTTTCGCCTCGTATGGTAACGGCCGCCAAGTTCATATTTATTGCCAAACGCCATGTGGCCTTCACCTCGGAAAGACTTCCGACTTCCTCGAAGAAAATTCCGGGGTTATTCACGAACGTTGACACCTGATACCGTCTACCAATGGCAACAGCATGAACGGTGCCTAATAAGGCCCAGCAGACCCTTTTTCCAGATAAACGCGAATATCTCGTAAACGGTGCGTCCTAGAGAATTTTTATGACTAGCCCTTTATAACTGCTAGACCTTTTCCTGCGTCTAATCGTGCTATTAGATTCCATTTATCCCAAACGGTTGTTGACTTATCGGCTGTTGAACTTTTTAAAGACTTGATGAAACTGATAAACATACTGACTCATATATATATATATAGTCCTAGTAGTCTATGAAATGCTTGAGGCGGTTAACATGCATCGTGCTCGACTTTCTGCCCTTCTTTATCACCACGGTAACCGGAGATTTTTTCTCTGTCACCTCATAAGGCCCCGTCCACTTCGGGTTCAACTGCGACGAACGGCCTCGACGTACAGTTTCGTCCCGTAGTAAAACCCGGTCTTTCACCTGGTATTCTCCTTCTTTTGCCGTTTTGTCGAATTGCAATTTCGACTTGAACTTCGCACACTGTCGATTTTCCCGAGCTACAGTCCGTGTAGCACGCAGCCGTTCCCGTAGCTCGCTCGCATAATCCTCGTGTGTAAATACGACCCGCGGCTCTTGTTTCACGGCTGTGGGCAGCACTGCATCGCGTCCAAATACCAACGTATACGGTAACAATCCCGTAGCTGTGTGTGGCGTAGTATTATATACAAACATAGCGTACGGCAACCATTCGTCCCAATTACCTTGATCCTCATCAATATAATTCTTTAGATATTCAGCTAGAGTTCGATGTGAGCGCTCAAGGGCTCAATTACTCTCAGGGTGGTATGCCGTTGTCTGTATTTTCCTTATTCGCAGCAATTTGCACACCTCCTTAAAAATAGAGCTTAAAAATTGGTGCCTCGGCCCGAATGGATTGTTTCCGGTGTACCATACCGACAAATAACGTCTTCAACGAGAGCCTTCGCTATCGTATTCGCCTCCTGGTTAGGAAGGGGAATAGCTGCACTATATTTCGTAAGTGCATCCTGGAACGTAAGTATATATTTATTTCCAACTGATGTTTCAGGTAAAGGGCCCACAATGTCCACCGCGGTCTTCTCGAATGACCTTTGCGGTGTATCGGTAATGTCCATTGGAACCCGATCCTTAAGCCTTAACTTATTTTTTTGACAGGATTCACATGCAGCGATATAATCCTCAATCTCCTTCTTCATGCCGGGCCATTCATATTTGGCTCGGATCGTCTGTAATGTTCGTTTCACGCCCTGATGTCCTCCTAGAGGTGCATTACGATACTCATGCAGTATCTTCCTTCTCTCTTCCACTTCAGGTAGAAGTGTATCATCGGAACGGCCACACTCCTCACTCATATCGCTTTTTTTCTCTCCTGTTGGCGAAAAATGTAACGAGTGAGACTCAATAGGTGCGTCTGCTTCGCACTGCAGTGCAGGCGCGCTCTCGCTCTTATCGCGTCTCCTCTTTGTGCGGTGCTTCGTAGGCTCCCCACCGCGCGCCGGCTCGGCGGAGCCGCGGCGGCCATGCATAGCCGCACTGTTGCCTTCCTCGTCCGACTCACAGTCACTCTTGTTTTCATCGCTATCTCTCGTGCCCTTCTTACTCTCGATGCCCGATTCGATGTCGTTTTTTCTTTCTACTGCCCATTTTTTCTCTCTTTCTTGAGCACGGGTAGTAACACAAATACGACTGAGAGCTTCTGCATTAGTATTACGCTTCCCAGCCTTGTATTCGACATTGAATTCATACTCAGATAATTTTATCTTCCAGCGCATCAGCCGCGACCCTGGATCTTTTACCGCGAATAACCACGTGAGGGGTTGATGGTCCGTTACCACCTTAAACCGCGTTCCATACACGTAGGGCCGAAATTGAGAAATAGCCCATACGATAGTAAGCAATTCCTTCTCAGTGGTACTATAATTTAATTCGGCTTTTGATAAGGTGCGGCTCGCGTAACATATAGGCAGATCCTCACCTATTTTACCCTGCGAGAGTATCGCACCTATCGCCCTATCCGATGCATCAGTCGTAACCAAAAACGGCTTCCCAAAGTCCAGGTATTGCAACACCGGTGCGGAAGTAAGGGCTGTTTTCAGTTGCTCAAAAGCGGCATCACGCACAGCAGTCCATTCGAATTTTACGTCCTTTCGTATGAGTTCGGTGAGCGGATTTGCCAATTTAGAAAAATCCTTTATGAATTTCCTGCAATAACCCGCCAAACCGAGAAAAGATTGCACGCCCTTAACATTTTTAGGGACCGGAAACTCTTTTACAGCGGCGAGTTTTTGTGGGTCCGCCTGAACTCCTGCTTCCGAAATGATATGACCCAAAAAATTAGTTTCTTTGCGCAAAAATTGACATTTACTCGGTTGCAAAGATAGGTTAGCCTCCCTTAATCGTTGGAAAACTTCCCCTAGTCGTTCGTTATGGTCCTTAAGGTTTTTACCATATATTACTATATCATCGAGATACACGTAACATTTTACACCCTGCAACCCGGCCAATACAGCATTCATTAACCTCTGAAAAGTCGGCGGAGCATTTTTCAATCTGAAGGGCATTCGGTTGTACTCAAAGTGCCCTTTGGGAGTTGAAAATGCTGTTTTTTCCTTGTCCTCTTTTGCCATAGGTATCTGGTGAAACCCAGAGGCGCGATCGAGGGTAGAAAAATACTGTGCCTTTCCCAATTGGTCCAATATTTCCGTAATATTGGGCAAAGGGAACGAGTCTCCTATGGTGACTTCGTTAATTTTGTGGAAGTCCACCACAACTCGCATTCGTTGTACTCCATTAGCATCAGGTTTCGTGGCAACGACCAACAATGGTGCATTCCACTGACTTTTACTGGGTTGTATAATACCATCTTCCAGCATCTCCTCCATTTGATTATCGATTTCCCTTTTATGCATTTCAGGTAATCGATAAGGGCGAGATTTAATCGGCAGCGCTCCTTTCCTGACAGGAATACGATGCTCAGCCATGTGTGTGCAAGGGAGTCCCCTTGTGTTTGTCCCCTTTTAAATGGAATATATCTTCATATTCCCCTATCAATTCCAACAGTGTTTCTCTTTTCTCCTCATTGAGGTGAGCTACCTCGGTCTCTTTCTTCAGTCGCTCGAGACGCTGCGCGCCCCTCACCCCTGCCACCGTGTTTAGCAGGGAGTCGGCCATGCCGTCGCGCTCGACAACTGCTATCTCGAGCGGCTCAAGTGTCACCTCAGGCCGCTGCACTTCGACCACGTGTTCGGTAGTGTTTACGAGGCTGATTACGCAACTACTACCGCGGGGTGGAGTAATACAAGCGCCGAGTATCACACCACGTGCGATTTCTTTCCTCGCTACCATACCAACGAATTTATTATGAGTTTTCGCGTAGGTGACGGTTTCACTACGCGAAGGAAGTAGAATTTTATCATTTCCATTTATGGCATTACATGACCGTATAACCTGAACTCCTTTCCCCGGAGTATGTCAGCTTCATGGTGCTTGATAAAATCCATCCCCAATAGTCCATTCACTACCAGGGGTACATCGTCTGGCACAACCTGAAACCAGTGCCTCAGCGTTCCCGTAGGAGTCAACAACTCCACCTCTGCTTGACATAGTGGAGTAAATTTTTCCCCATTCACTCCTTGCAATTCTATGTCACTGTCCTCCACCATAGTAGTTGGCTGTAAACATCCCCTCCTTACGACACAGCATTGAGCACCCGTTTCGGCTTTTAATGTAAGCATCTTTGATATCGCAGTGGGTGATTCAATATCGAAGTCACTGGCCGCATCACCTCCTGTTGGCGAAGCAACCTGCCATAACTGCAGCGTCAACTTCCCTTCAATCTTCTTCAGCGTCTTCGCGCCTTCCTCTCGATCGACGGCAGCGAACGTGCGTACGCTCAAAGACCCGAGCTCACGCCGGTTCGTATTACTGCCTCGCTTCTCGGTCTCGTCTACTACGGTTGCATCATCGCCTCGATTGGTAGTAGTGAGTGTACATACGCCCACCGTCCCAAGCTCGCGCCTATTCTTATTTCCTCCGTTTTTACCGACGTTTGTAGTACCTTGAGTAGGGTTTTTGGCAGGATATTGTTTATTTTCCTTTTGCCAGTGAGGCTGTGGAGTTTTCTGTCGTTGCTCCTCTTCTTTCTTTTTTAACCTTTTGCGACACTCTTTGCACGAGTGACCCTTCAATTTGCAGAAAGTGCTTACTATGTCGACTGGATGCAAAGTCTTGCTATGGTCAGCCACTGGTAAGCTGACACGACCTGATTTCCGACAGCCCCTGGACACATGACCGGCTTTCCCGCAATTATAGCAGGTTTTTCCAGTTGCATCGTGACCACTTGTGGATCGGCAAATATTATGATATCTGAAATTCGTTTTCGGCTGCACCATATGGGTTAACTCGATTGCTCCGGTTATTGACTCATGCAACGTAGCATAATTCCGTGAGCGCACGAGCACTTGCACTTGGCCATGCAATCCTTGCTCGAAATTCGTCTGAGCGCTCCGGCGTGTTATCCTTTCCACTGTCCGAGCTTTTCTATCACTTCCATAGTGATTTTTTTAAACCCTCGAGGTATACACGCTGATATCCTCGCCGGGCCCTTGACGCAGGGAATTGAACTCTATTTGTAGAGCAGCTAATGATTTTCGATTCTCGTACAACGCATCCAACTCCTCTTTGAGCTGGCCCAGGGTCGTAATCGTCTTATGTTTTAACTCCCTGGAGTCTCGTTCCCCAAGGTTATTGCTGATTACAAATTCTAGCAATAATTCTCGATTATCCGCGCTCACTCGCCTGAATACGGTCTCACACGATCGTACGAAGCAATCCAGCTCACTGAAGTTGTTTCCATCGAAGTGCCGTATCATTTTAATTGCTAGCCCGAGATCCAGACTGGTCCATTTCTCCTTTCCTCAATTTCGGGGGATAAACTTCTACCCAGTACGGCCCTTCCTCGACTTGGAGATCTCGTATTACGAGCCACTGGCCTGGCCCGGGCCAGATCCCGATTTAATTCTTCCATCTTTCTCTCAAGCAGCAATATGTACTCGATTTCTTCTCCGCCTGCTTCTTCCAGCGTGCGAGACAACAATCTTCTGGATTCGGGGGAGCCAAAATGACGCGGGACCCCACACACAGCCTCCCTTTGCTGCAGGATCCTCTCGCCCCTCTCGCGGCTTCGGCGACGAGACCGTGATTCATCTTCCCAGTCAGTATCTGGCGGGATGGTCCCTTGACCCCTATCTCGCGGTATGGCCCCTCAACCCCCTCTCTTTTCTCAAGGAGGTGCCAGCGGCCCTTCCGAGGGAGGAGGATTCCTTTGCAACCCTCCCCCCAGTTCCGCTATTCCCCTGTCAACCATTTCCTCGGTTACCATACGTGTTGACCCGAGTGGCCCTTCCGCCATGTTTGTTTCTTCGAGATTATTCTCAACTTCCCTGAACGATGTTCCCCTACGCAGGTTTACACCGAAATGCAGGGCTAGCCGCGCCGAAATATTCGCTTACCTTTCCGCAGGTATTCTCCCGGTCGGTGATAGTTCCCCTAGTGCACGCCGTGCCCTCAAGGTAATATCCCCAATAGCCGCTTCCAAACCTGTGGTAGGGCTTACCGTTTCGCCTAGCAATGTGGACTCTAGCGAGTTACCCCGGCGCAACTGCGGATCTGTCTTATCCCCCGGCATGAGACTTCCAAGTGCTCCTAGCACACTGTAATAATAATATGTATAAAATGTATGAAGAATTTTCAATTTTCAATATATATATATATATATATTGTGACGAGGCGTTAGTACACGCTCGCACCAACGCGCTGGGCCTAGGGTGCTCGTGCACCGAGGCCTCACGAAAGCCAGCGTAGCAACCGAATCGTTCCTCGTCATGGTAAACTCGTAGCGTTATTCGAACGTTTGACTGCCGTGAATATTACGTTTACAGGATTCTCGGAGTTAGAGCAAAGGGCCGGGAAGACGCTCGCGACGTCGGAGGATGGAAGGAGAGAGACAACGGAACAACGCGACGATCGACGAAGTCGATCGATGGCAGGCCGTGACCCCCACCCCGGATGTCCGAGGCACGCGTAACCCGGCATTGCGTGTGATAATTACCGAAAAGATTTCAGTGAGCCCGGGAGCGTCCCACGAGAGACCCCGGAAGAGTTTTGAGTTAGCCTGGGAGTGTCCCACGAGAGACCCCAGAAGAGTTAGTAAGCTAGCGAGGAACCTCGAATAGGACCGTTAGCCGAAATATCGATAGAGAAAAGAAAGAAGATCGCGCTCGAGCAGTACTCGCGCATCTTCCATAGATTTTGTTACCGCGTCGAGCGTGTTGCAGCATGTTCCCGCGAGTATTAGCGAACCGTGCGCGTGCCGACGGTAGGAATAGTGAGCGAAAGTATAATTGTCCGCGTGGAAGCCGCTTCGCTAGAATTTTCGTGAGAAGCAGATACTCGAGAGGACCGGCATCGTAGCGAGGGTCGAGGCCAGAAGCGAAGGAAAAGGTAGGCGCACGTGGTGCACCATTTGTATTATCCGCGTCTGTAGAATCATCCTCTGTTCTGTCGGCTTCACCGAATGTAGAAAAATAGTTTATTGAAAAATCGAAGCGTCGCGTGCGTAATAATCGCGGAGATTGTTCGGACTCGAGTCACTTTTGTATTAAATGTGTTGCGTGATAATTTCCTTATTATTGTTGAATAAATTATTGTTTTGTTATTTGTGGAAAATAGAGCTCGCGTTCGTTTAATTTATTTCGCAATTGCCTCGAACTGCACCCCTTTCCAGCTAGCCGGTCAACCGGTGAAGAACTAAAGGAGAGTCGTAAGTTTCCCTGGCTTTCGGGAAAATAATAGAGAGCCTGGTGCCCAGCCAAAACCAGTAAATAGTGTGGAAAGTGCGGAGATAATAAAAGTGCGTAAAATTCTGGGCGTCGTTATATTTGGTCGGCGCTCCTCGTGAAGTCGCCGAAATACTTCCACGAGGGGCACGTCACAATTTTTGGCGCCCAACGTGGGGCAGTGCATTAAATTTCGGACCTAATTCGGGCGAAATTAATTATTCGAACAGTGAAGTGAGAAATTCCCTTCTCTCGAAATATTTGGAATAATATTCGTGCGCGTCGAATATCGCCGAGTCGAGCGAGAGTCTCACGAGTGCCCGCGTGTCAACAAGTGTTAGAAAAAGTTGTAAACACCGCGTGAAGGCGCTCGGTAGAGCCAGCTCGAAGCGCTCGAACGAGAAAGCACACGAAAAAAATATTTCGTGTTGAATATTTCTCGATTCTCGGCGAACGCGTGAGAAAATATCGAGATTGAAGTGACTAAATTTTCGGGAAAACGCGTAAACGAATCGTAGACATCGCGCGTCGACGCTCGGCCGAACCGGCTTGAAGCCCGAGAACAGTGAAGAGTGAAGGAAAAAAAACTATTGTTCGAGTGAACAGTCCCGAATTCTCGAAAGTGAAATACACAATAGACAATGGCGAAAGGAGATTATTCGGTAAAATCGACCCCCCACGCGAGTGAACACGACGATGGGACGAGTGACGACACGCGCGAACGACGAAGACGTGTGTTAGATCGCGCGACGTGGATCGATATATTGCCAAGACGACAGATCCGAAGATTGTTGAGACAAGCAAACGTGTGTGAGGATGGGGACGATGACGTAATACGCGATCGGTTGCAGAGGTTAGAACTTCGCGAAAGTGGAATTTCGGGAATAAAGTGGAGTGAAGAGGACAGTATGTCGAGATTGGACGAACCTGTCGTACCCGAGCACGCGATCGTCGACGAAATGACAGTTCCGCGTGTGCGTGACACCCTCCGCGCGTTGCTGTTGAACCCCGATGGTGTTACGACCGTTGCGCGAAACCGACTTCGACAGTTCGTGAATACTTCGCTGCAAGAGCTGAGTAGCTCGCGACCAGTGAGACCAGCTGATCCGTCTCGAGGCGCCATCCCGGGGAAACACGTGGAGATCAAAGAAAACCCGCCGAGTGACAGCAGGACGTCTCCAAACAAAATGAAAAGACGATTAATTCCGGCAGATTGGGACAGCGTCGCCGACCTGGATTTCCAGCACTTTAAAGAAAAGAGTGCGAACGTGACGCTGCGCCGAAGCGAGACCTCGCGAAGAGTCCGCAAGGACGTACCAGAGGAGACGCAAACTGGCACAGCTGATCGGCGGAAATCTATTGGTCCGAGATGCCAAGACGCTGGCACGCAGACAGACAGCGATCCCGATCCGAGGAGGAACAATAGGAAAATGAGGAAATATCGTAAATCGGGGAGTGATGTGAGCTGCCGATCCAGTAATGCGCCGAGGCGTCGAAGAAAGCACGAGCCGACCGAGGAATCACCCAGCGAATCGACCGCGTCGGGTGACAGCGAAACATCGACCGATACTCTGTCAAGTAGTACGAGTGGGACGGACGATACCACGTGGCGCACAGTAGAGGGGCGCGGAGCGCGCCGCAGACGACATCGTGGCGAGCGCGCAGCACCGAGGCCTCAGCGACGGAATCGAAGACCACGCCGCGAGCGCGACATTGGCGACATGGCGAGAAAATGGCGACTAACTTTCACGGGAGAAGACGATTTCGGCTGTGAGGAATTTCTAGAGCAAATGCGAGAGAAAATCCTTGCCTCCGACATCCAGTACGACGATCGATTGCAAGTACTCCCAGAAGTGCTAAAAGGACGCGCCATCCAGTGGTATCGATCGAATCGAAAATATTGGCGATCGTGGCACGACTTTGTGAAAGATTTCCGTGCATGGTTCAGTTTGGATCGAGACCAACAAGGACTGAAGGAAGACATAAGGAAAAGGACACAAGGAGCCGATGAGTCCGCGAAAGATTATGCAATCTGCATTCAGGGATTGTACAACCGTTTGCGAAAGCGGAAGAGCGTGCGCCATCAGTTGGATCAGGCATACGCTGGCCTCCGTTCTGAGTACTGGGACCGATTTGATCGAAGCGATTTCCGATCATACGCAGAGTTCGTGAAGCAGAGGACGTGGATCGAGCAGAGATGGGCCAGAGCAAAGGCGCGACGCCCTCCGCCGAGCCGCGAGGAGTCGATCGCGAAAGAGTTCGCGTGGGTCGGGAAATCCTCAGCAGCGACGAAAAATAGCTACACACCGAAACCGGCAGCGCTCACGCAGTATAAATCGCCTGCGCCGAGGATCGATGCAGTGGAAAGCGAGTCAGATGATTCTGTGGAGCCTGCAGCATCGAAAAAGCGTCGACGACGAGCGAGACGAAAGAGTGGGGGCTATGAAGCGGCCGAAATCGAGCCAGCCGCACCACCAACGTACGCTCGAGCCGCCGCGCAGCAGCCACCAAGAGCCGCCGTGCCGCCGCCGAACCGAAGCAACGTGCCGCAGCAGCCACCAGCGAGACAGCCGCCGAGTGAGGGAAGCAACGGTAACGCACGCATGCAAACGGGCCATACCGAACAGGCTGGAGAAAACCGCCAAGCCTTCCCTCGAGGCCCACAGAGCTTCTACAGAAGACCCCCACCCTTTTGCTGGAATTGTGGTGAAGCGGGCCACTTCGGGAGAGATTGCAGAAATCCCCGAGCGCAATTGTGTACAGCATGCGGCCTCCGAGATGTCAACAGTGCGAAATGCGGCTGTGCGTTGTCAAAAAACGCGAACCGGAACTGGCAACAGCGGGACAGCCAGGGAACCGAGTAGAAGAAGACCCGCAAGAAATACGAAGAGAGTTCAGCGCAGTACCTCTCAGAACCAATCCTCTCCCTAATTCCTTCCAGGGTGCAGTTCACGTCGAGAGCCCGATTGTAAATAACCGCGTAAATGTAAGCGCGAGTACGTCGAGCACTCCGGGTACTTCTTTTTCAGCACGAGTCGAGGAAGTCGAAACAGGTGAGTCTCCTTGCAGGTCGACTGGTATCTGGACGCTGGATCGGTATAGTTCGGATGAATCCGAGAATGAATTAGAAATTGAAAATGAAATTATCGCGATAGATGACGCGCTAGAGACCGGTAGAGATGTGGCCGCGACTCGCGCGAATAACGTACGCGACGCCGCGCGCGAAGACGGGAAAAAAATAGAGCATCGTGAGAACGAGATCGCGATCGAGACAAGTCTGCCCGAGCACGCGAATTTCTTCGAATCGTTTCCCCCACCACCAGAGGAGTGGCAGCGCGAGACAGGACGAATTCGAATTTTCGTTGAGTTGCTTATCGGTGGGAAAGTACTCGAAGCGTTGATAGACACGGGTGCTACTATTTCGGTTTTCGGTCGCGTGATAGGAGAAATAGTACGCGATTTAAGCTTGCCGCACAGAGAATATCCACCGAGTCGAAACGACTATGTGACTATGGCTAACGGTACGCCCGAGCGAGTGATCGGAGAGGCATTATTCCCGATCGAGCTTGACGGCGTGCAAAAATGGTTTCCGTCAATAGTCGTTAAAAATTTAAAATCGAATTGCTTATTGGGAATGGATTTTATTTACGTCTTTGGAGTTAACGTGCACGGCGGTCGTAGCACGTGGTCGTTGGAAGAGGTAGGGGTAGAACACCCGATCGTACGCTCGAGCGACGAGCTCGCGACACTCGGTGTTTGTTTTGGTTTACAAGAGCTTGTCAGCACACAGCCGGATCGCTTAAAAGAGCTGCTCGCGGAGATAATACCGACCACGCCACATGACATCGAGATCGCGGTAACATTAACGCAGCATGTGATAAACGCGCCGAACAATAGAGCCGCGAAACAGCGAAGGTATCGGCGCTCTCCAAAATTCGCGGAGAGATACGCCGATCCGTACGAAGTCGTGAGAGTCGTGTCGCCAAGCGTAGTAGAGTTGACCGATCCAGACGGCCGTCCTGCGGGGAGATGGCATGTGAAGGACCTGAAATTGGTGAGTAATGTGCCAACCCCGGAGCGCTCGACTGCTCAGTAATGTGTAAGAAGTAGTTTATAGCATGTTCGCGAAAGTAATGCGTAACGAAAAAAAAAAAAAAAAGGAAAAGGAGTGTCTAATTTTTTTTACTGATTTCAATGTTAATTTTTTTTATTGAATTGCTCTGGAGACGCTCGAGAGGAGCGTAAAACTTTTTTTCCTATTCGTCAGTAAGATATTGTTTTATTTCTTTTTTTTGTATGACCCGCCGTCGCGTGCTGCCAACGTGAGGACACGCGGACACGCACGCGCGAGGAAAGCGAAAGAGAAATGAATTTGATTTTGTTGTTTAGTTGGAAAAAAAGAGGCGCACGAGACGAAGTCTCTGCGGAAAGAAATGTTTTTGTTGATTGCCATTTTTTTAGTTTAATTTTGTACCGGCGTGGACCGCGACGGACGGCACGACCGAGGGAATTGGAATTGGCTTTAACTGTTGTATTGGTGTTGGAAATTTATTGAATATTTAATTACGGTGGAGGAAGTGCGAGACATGATTGAGGATCGATTCTGTAGCAAAGCGCGTTGCAAAGGTGTATCGGCGTGAGCCTACCTCGCGTTAGAGCGGGTAGTCTGGCCTAGTGGGGGGATGTGACGAGGCGTTAGTACACGCTCGCATCAACGCGCTGGGCCTAGGGTGCTCGTGCACCGAGGCCTCACGAAAGCCAGTGTAGCAACCGAATCGTTCCTCGTGATGGTAAACTCGTAACGTTATTCGAACGTTTGACTGCCGTGAATATTACGTTTACAGGATTCTCGGAATTAGAGCAAAGGGCCGGGAAGACGCTCGCGACGTCGGAGGATGGAAGGAGAGAGACAGCGGAACAACGCGACGATCGACGAAGTCGATCGATGGCAGGCCGTGACCCCCACCCCGGACGTCCGAGGCACGCGTAACCCGGCATTGCGTGCGATAATTACCGAAAAGATTTCAGTGAGCCCGGGAGCGTCCCACGAGAGACCCCGGAAGAGTTTTGAGTTAGCCTGGGAGTGTCCCACGAGAGACCCCAGAAGAGTTAGTAAGCTAGCGAGGAACCTCGAATAGGACCGTTAGCCGAAGTATCGATAGAGAAAAGAAAGAAGATCGCGCTCGAGCAGTACTCGCGCATCTTCCATAGATTTTGTTACCGCGTCGAGCGTGTTGCAGCGTGTTTCCGCGAGTATTAGCGAACTGTGCGCGTGCCGACGGTAGGAATAGTGAGCGAAAGAATAATTGTCCGCGTGGAAGCCGCTTCGCTAGAATTTTCGTGAGAAGCAGACACTCGAGAGGACCGGCATCGTAGCGAGGATCGAGGCCAGAAGCGAAGGAAAAGGTAGGCGCACGTGGTGCACCATTTGTATTATCCGCGTCTGTAGAATCATCCTCTGTTCTGTCGGCTTCCCCGAATGTAGAAAAATAGTTTATTGAAAAATCGAAGCGTCGCGTGCGTAATAATCGCGGAGATTGTTCGGACTCGAGTCACTTTTGTATTAAATGTGTTGGGTGATAATTTCCTTATTATTGTTGAATAAATTATTGTTTTGTTATTTGTGGAAAATAGAGCTCGCGTTCGTTTAATTTATTTCGCAATTGCCTCGAACTGCACCCCTTTCCAGCTAGCCGGTCAACCGATGAAGAACTAAAGGAGAGTCGTAAGTTTTCCTGGCTTTCGGGAAAATAATAGAGAGCCTGGCGCCCAACGAAAACCAGTAAATAGTGTGGAAAGTGCGGAGATAATAAAAGTGCGTAAAATTCTGGGCGTCGTTATATTTGGTCGGCGCTCCTCGTGAAGTCGCCGAAATACTTCCACGAGGGGCACGTCACAATATATATATATTATAACCGGCTTCCCTTTTATTAGGAGGGGGAAGGGGACAGTGAGAAAGCAGTAATGATAATAAAATAATTATCAGAAAAAATAACAAAGTCTTTAATGAACAAAAAAAAAGAAAAATCTCGATAAAAACAACAAAAGGAAAACGCGATAAAATAACGCCAAATACACGGAATAATAATAATAAATATCAGGGCAAGGGGGGAGGCAGGGATGTTCGTCACCGGGGGGGGGGGGGGGGGGGGGGGGGGGGGGGGAGTGAGAACAGTTAAATTAACGGGGGAAATGGAAAAAAAAAGAAATAGAAATAACTGAATTTACGGGGAAAAATGGTAGTAGTTAATTTCCCGGGGGGAAGTGGCAATAAGTAAATTTAAGGGGAAGAGAAACTGACAAAAATTAAACTTAAGGGGGAAAAAAAACAAAAGAAAATGGCAATAATTAAATTCACGGGAAAAAAGAGAATGGGCGCCAGCTACGTATAGTGTAGCTACGTTCGGTTTACCGGTCACACGACGCAGTAAACTCCTAAGTTAATCGCGAGAAAACACAGTAAAAATGATAACACTCGAAACGGCTAGCTAAATGGCGGGTAACGGAAAATTGCGGGAGATCTGTCAACGCTCAGCGGGTAGAGGGGAGACCAGAGGGGTCAGGGGGTGGATTCCCGAACTCAACGGCTTCTTATATATTACCTCGGTAGGTTACGGGTCGGAAAACACTACAAAAAGGCTCGAAAAGGGGTTGGCTAAATTATGGGGCAGATTTCGGGGGTCGCAGGGCACTATTTAATCACTAAAAACCACCACTCACTGGCACACGCAACAGGTGGCAATGGCACCTGTCGAGATGACACACGCGGCGGCGGATACACTACGGCACTTAATCACTAATTCTTCGCAAAGTACGGGTTGTCGGGGTGGTTAGGGGCAAGGGAAAAATAGTGGTACTCGAGTACTTACGTTTCGTAGTCTCGAAAATACTCCTTCCACTCAGTAACTCACTCAAAACTCTTAAAACGTGCAGAGAAATATTTTAGTAGCAAAAATGGCGTCGCTCGGTTGCGGTAGCTCAGCTGAAGTGGCGGGCCGTCCGGCGTCTTCTTCCTTGATGCTCGGAGTCGTCGCTGATTGGCCGCGGCTCCCATGAGCAAGATGGCGCGGCGAATGGGAGACCGCGCGCCTGGGGATTGGCCGGCGAGTCGAGCGCAGCAGGCGGCAAGATTTAAGTGGCGAGTTTCTGAGGCGGTGATTGGCGGCGAGGAGACCAGGGACGTGCTAGCGCTGCGCGTCCCCTCTGCCTGCGCTCTAACCGCGGACCTCAGCCCCGGCAGCGACGGCCCTGCAGCTCCGGCGTCTTCTCCCGGCCGGTGCCACATTCAAACTCTATACAATCACATTCATACACACACTCATCCATCCATTCGGGGCAGGGAAAAAAAACTAACCAAATCATACGCAACTAGAAAAAGAACAACAAAAACATAAATTATAATAATAAACACGATATATAAAAAAAAATAACAATAATAATTTTAAAAAACATATATTTACCCTACGCCGCGGGAGTGGTGGCCTCCAGCTGAACTGGCGCACACGGAGCATGCGCCGTGTTACAATATATATATACTAGGATTTTATTGTGGCTCGCGCGCTGCGCGCGCTCGCAATCGCCCCCTACCCAAGGGTGCCACCTCCGAAGGGTGCCCCCGCCCGAAGGGTGTCCCCTCCCCCTCCCCCCCTCCCCCCCTCCCCCTCCCCCCTTCCGCCAAGCCCTGAGCCCGAATTATTCTAAGTCCCTCGTTTCTTGACACGGCGGCGGCGGCGGCGGCGAGATCTTTTTATAATATAGAGAGATATATATATATTAATTGCGATGGACGGTGGTTGGAGTTAGCCTGGCCTCCCGTCTGTGTCGGATTAAACCCTGCAATCCGCGCAAGTTACTGGCTAACTTGGTTGCATGTACAGGGTAGGTATTCGATTTTTATTGACGAGATCTGGGCTCGCGGGCTCAGTCCCACGAATTTATTTTTTCTGTTTACGCAAAAGAACACCAGGTAACTAAATCTTGGTTGTATTAACGCACCCGCTCGGGTTCCGATTCACTATATAATCTTAACCGCTACCTACAGAAGGTTGAAGTGCAGCATCTTTCCGCCGGTGATTATCTCTTCGTGAGGTCGCCGAACGTTGTAGCTTGACACTTGCGGTTGGATTTTGTGGAGGATTTCTTCCCTCCTTCCTTTCTTCCTTCCTTCGTAGACGGCCTGGTGAGCTCTTGTCCCGAGATGTGGTCCAGTTGTTGTAGAAAATATTTCCCCCAAATCAACGTCTGGGTGTTGATTTTGCACTATTTGTACCGACGACTGCGTGTCGGGTTTTCTTCCTTTTCTTTTGCCAAGATTTGCGAACTACGTGGGTGGATGTTCCCCTCACGGTTCCCTTGGCTAAGATTTTTTATTTCACTCTCACTAATCACGTTGACGGATCCCACCGCTGCCACAAAAATGTTATGCCGCCCGTTGCGTACGTATGTATTGCAGCGGTTGGCAGTATTTATTTAATTATTTCGGGGATCGTTGTCAATAAAGAGTGGGAACTCACGTGATGAAAATAGCTAAGAGTATTTATTATAATCTTAGATGAACAAATTCAAAAGTTTACAATGTTTATAATAACGATAAGTAACGCGTTATTTCTTATTGCGAGTCCTCACGGCGGAGTTGTCCGACCGTGGTGAGAGCTGTTAAAAGACTAAATTATCTCATAGTGGCAATTAACGAATATTACTTCGTAATGGCCCAAAAACAGTTGAATTTATAAACAATTCACTTGTTTTAATAACAAATCAATCGCGAAAGAGTCGCGAAGCGCATTCCACGCGTGGAGTCTTGCGATGCTCCAATTTAAACGGTGTGCAATACTCCCATGCGTGCAACAGAGGCAACGCTATCGGAGTTGCCATGAGCATGAGAGAGACAGCCCTATAGGCGATTAACATAGCGTTTGCGAGCGCGACAATGGCATGCGAGTTCGGCATATGACCGTTGCGCAAACGACCTAATTAATGTCTGCAAGACATTACTAAAATGTTGCATTAAACGTTACTACTAAATGCAATAAATGTTATTAATTAATTAATATAATATGGTTTAATTAATTAATAAAAAAATAACTTATTTTCCGGGGCGCAACAAGTTGTTAGTTTCGATTTAACAATTTTTTGGTCCGAAAAAAAAAAACCATATTTCCATTGAAAAAAAAACATGTCAGCCTCCTTAACGCCGCTATTTTGAAATTTCGATTGAACAACTAATTTTTTTCAGACGTCCCCCTTCAAACCCTACAACTTTTATAGGACACATTTTTCGATCGGAGCCCTATTTTTCGCGATAAATCGGGTGTAAGATTAAAATGGGACACCCTGTATATTGTTACGACCGAGCGAATGAATAAACCGGATATTTGTTTGTGGGGCGGATATTATTAATTATAAAGGCTTCTATTTATCTTTAACCCTTTCGTTCGCACGTCTGCTCGCAGTCGAAGTTCTGTCAAGACTTTCTTCTGTCAGGTTTACTGTGAAGTATATCAAGTATTCGTTTGTCGATCGTCATACCGTGTGTTCCTATAAACCCTAATCTCTATATTCATAACAATATTTCTCGCATCTGGTATAAAACTGACTCATCACTGTCACCGACTGGCGTTATGTAGTGAAACGAACTTTCCCACCAGTGATTGGCCCGTGCGAAATTTCGGTGTGTGAAAACCTGTGTGCGACAATCCGGGACGGTGAAAAAAAAACGAAATATTTCAACGGAGTTTCAAAGTTCAAATAAGCATTGTAGACGTACGCCTGAAGCTAGAATACACGTTTTGGTCTTAAAATCAATATTTTAATTGAAAATATATTATGACAACTGTAAATAGCTCGAAAAGTATATAATTTTGGAGATCTAATGTATTAACCTCAAAAAAAGATGGTCAACACGAAACTCGAGTAAGAGAGTCTTGGAGCGTCTCGTCACCTCGGTCGGTACGGTAGTTAGGTAAATGTACTTGTCTCGACCTCTACCGCGACGATTGATTATGTTTTTTTTTACGGTCTATTGATTGCGACCAAAATGAAATCTATAGGGAATCGCGCATGAAAGATATTCTTGTTTCTTTTTTTTCAAAACACATCAGAATAGATGTTCAGTGGTCGTCGTCATCACACATGTGATGAGCTGAGGTATAGAGCGTCATCACTATATCGGATTTTATCATAAGCTACATTACCGGGAGTCTCTCGGTATAGTAGAACGCTGTTAATAAGGACTCGCGCAGCGCGAATCACTCTTTTAAATTAACGCAGCATGCTTCAGCTACAACTTTCTCCTCAGCTCACATAATTTAACGTACAGTTTCCTGTAAAACATTGTATTTATGTTTGAGCACGTTCTTCATAAATCACCCAAAAATGAAGCCTCGTTCCCAGGGTTTTCTAACAATAAAACTCAAGTGAATTTCCCAGGGTTCCCAGGGTTCCCAGGGTTTTCTAACAATAAAAGAGTGCACACGCCTGATCAGCGTCTCCGCGCGAGCCTGGTTAACGTCGTCGAGCGGGCCTGCTTTTTGTCAACCACACGTGCTGACCAGAGACAGACCCTTTCGCCTACTTGGGTCCTACACTGAGACTTTCTCGCGGAACTTTCCATCCTCTCCCCCACTTTTCTTATTTTCCTCCTTTTTAGCAACGAAGGACTTTGGAAGCGCACACGCTGATTTTTGAGAGGGAGTTCGAGAGCAACCAGCAACGAATAAAGATCGTTTTATTCGAGTAACGCGCAGTTTGCTGTTCTTGCAGTTCGCGCATTTTACAAATTCCTGCGTTCGTGCAATAGCAGCAGTTATAAGTTTTTGTACAAGTGATCTTCGTAAAATAATTAAGTTTAGTCTTATATCGCGTTTTTAATAAATAGTATATCAGTGCAAGTAAATTCGAAGACAGTGTTGGTCATTTAAAAGTTCCCGGTCCCATTAATCTATTTCTATAGTTAATTCAGCAGCGAATCCACAACGAGCGAGCGGTCGTGGATGACAAATAGGAGAGAAGCCACATCCACCAACTGCTCCGGGACGTAACAAATTTGGTGACAGCGGTGGGATTCGCTGTACTTTGGTGCCGGGAAAAGTGAAAAATATTGGACGCTCAGACAATAAATAAATAAATTGATGAATTGAAAAACAAAATTTTTTAGAAGTAAAAAAAAAGTTATTAGTACTAATCGAGATAAATAAAGGACTTTTGAAAAATCAAGTGCAATTAAATAAAAAATTTACAATTTACCGAAATAAAAATTAAAACAGTATAGTGAAGTCTACAGAAATAATAAGAATAATAATTGGACCCTATAACAAAAACTATTTTGATAATTTGTGCTAAACTCTTCGAGTTTTTTTTGGTACGATTGTCCCAAGGTAAATCCACAATTATTTTCCTGGATTTATTTCCATCGGTGCCTCCTCTTTCGCCGGATCTCAGCTGGGTGAACTGAGTAATTCAGCTGAACCGTGAGATTTGGCCTTGCCGACCGGAGAGAGAACATCACGCAGAGCGCATAATTGGACCAAGGGAGCCATCGGTATCACGACGGACCTCAAGGATTCCACCGGGCCACTGACGGTTTACGGCAACGACGGAACGGCGAGGATTCAACCGGGCCACTGGGGCTTACGGCAACGAAGGGACGACGACTCAACCGAGCCACTGGGGCTTACGGCAACGGAGGGACGCACCAGGATTGTGTATATCGAAAGAGTGAACTTTAAAGACTCCGTGGTGCATGGAGGCATATTTAAGTGTTTAATTATTAGTGAAACGTCGACAGTAGCCAGGAAACCGTAAGTTTTTGAACCATTCATTTAGATGCGAATGTACATTGTCCTTCCACAGGCTTTTGAGTCTTGGTTTTCCCTGTGGGCGTAGGCCGAACGCCAGGACAATTATAGGGTTGCGAGAGGTCCAAGACAGGTCAGAACGAAGCTATTCCCTCTCCAACATCCGCGTTAAGGCAGTAGTCTGCTTTAGAAGCCGAAAAAAAGCGTTTTTTCAGCAATTTTTTTGAAAGGGAAGGAAATGATTGCGGTAAACGAAATTTTGAGACGATAGAGTATTATATTCAAGCTTTAAAAAACAATTTTTATTATTAAAAATTATTGAAATTTTCCAAAGTTGTAACGATTTTTCTGGGGCGCCTGGAGTCTGGACTTGTAAATCGGTGCCGGTGATGGAGGTCGTGCGATGCATCTGAAACAGTCGAACCAAATTTTTTTTAAATTTTTATAAGTTCCTTTTCTATATGAACTAAAAAAATACCGAAGAAATGATGAAATTTCAAATTTTTTCGAAGTTTGAAAAAAAAATTCACTTTTTTGAACAAAAAAATTCACTTTAAGTTGCAAAACAAGTAATTTAAATCGTACTTTTGTCCAACTTTTTTAGTTCAAATAGAAGATAATTTAATACTGAAGCTAGATCACTTTGATTTTTTTCGATCGGACATATATTGTTTTTACTATCGCCGGCACCGTTTTCTAAAACTTGTGAAAATGAAAACTCGAGAAAACAGGCTTTAAAGTTTTCGGTCCAAAAAAAATATAAGTTTTCGGATACTTACACTAATTAGATGTTAATCAGCTATCCCCGGGCCATACAATAATCCTTCCTCTTCTTCAAAAAACTCGTTTTGGCGGAGGCTTTCCGATCTTCGAGCTGTACGAGCCTCCTTGCTGGAAAATGATGCGCGCCGGTTCTCCCGCGTTATGCGCTCAGCATCGACGGTGTCAGCAAAATTTTTGCACTGCTGCCCGATGACAATATTGAGGAGCTGCATGGTAGAAAGCACAGCTGAATAACCCTCGTTGAAAATGCCTTTAGCCATATTTGCTGCTATTTCGACGATTTTATAGCCGGAATTTACGTGTTTCGGATTTAGGCGCCACACAATCGAATTGAACGATTCGTTCGAATTTTGAGTGTGTCCGCCTAAGCACCGCGTCAATAAATCGTCATTTGAAAGATCTTCGTAAATTGGACGAATGTGCTTCTCTACATTGTCATTAATTAATCTTGCCGGGTGTTTGAAAGATGCCAGATCATTCGCCGCTTGAGCCTTGCGCCATTCGCACCAACTCTCCGCGCCTTCTGGACAATTTTCATGCCGAGGATTTTTATCGGTGGAACAATAATGGTCTAATTTTGCCATAATAGCTCTCTTCATACCTTCAACTGAGTTCACATTTCGACGAATTGACAGACCGTAGTAAATCGTCAATTTCTTAATGAGACTCTCCGTAAGCCCCTTCTTTCCTCCAAGTTTCTCGGTTTTTCTTTTATTCCGTAAACGAGTACCCATACGCTTTTGCACGTGTCCAACACGCTCATTTTTCGTCACTGTGGACACGTCCCCGTAAGGATTGCTATTTAAGATTCCAGTAAAAGTTTTGGAGTCGCCATCGCCGATATAATTACTGTGCATAACTCCGAATTTCTCGACGGATCTCGAAAACATCTCTGTTATGGAATCTACCTCCATCTTCCCTGCCGAACCTGTATGATTTGAGGAGCATGAGTCTTCATGATTCTCATACCACTCCTCAAATGCATCTTCGTCCAAACTATTTTTATTTATGGCACACGAATGACAATAACCACTTTTTACAATGAGATCGATTACTTTGCCACTGTAGTATCCGATGAGCGTTATTACACCGTACAAAGAAGTATAACCGCGCTTTTTCCATGACCCATCGCCCGAAACCTTCAAATGATTCGCAGGTCTTCCATGTTCAACGTTTTTTTCTTTCTCTTCCTTGATGGCTTTTTCGCAGGTACTCTCGAACAGTGTCTTCGACGCTGCGTACAAATGCTCAACGATTTGTTGATAAGTAGATTTTGCAAAACCTGCAGACATATCCATAAGGCCGCAGAATACGTTTATCCCTTCTCGTCCGATACCAAGGAGCCTCATAACAAAAACAATCCGTCTGTTGATTTCGTAGCCGGTATTTATCAATGGTCCTGACTGGATTGTGCGTTGACCACACATACACTTGACAACAATTTTTAATCCTAGGCCTCGATGACCGCTTTCTACAAACGTTAATTTTTGGTTGCATGATCTGCAAATTGCGATTTCCGAAAGGGCGAGAAACACCGATATGAATTCAATAATGCGGTAGCAGTGCGATGAATGAATAATGACATCATCGCTGCGTGCTGTCTTCAACTTTTGCTCAGTGCGGCTCGTGTGTAAGTCTCCGTCGTCCGATGATACACTGGTAAAACGATTGCCGTGAAATTTTCGCTTTCGCGATTCCGCAGCACGCTGTCTTGTACATCGATCACCTTTCGGGTAGCTTGACATTTCGATGTGCGCTCGGCAAAATCAAAAATGAAACTGAAAGCTGACGCTACAAATAGCAGTGTAGAAGCCGATGCCGAGAGCTATAGTTTACCATTATATTGTATACCGTTATCCCAACGACTACTCAACACAGACCTTCTAGAAACTCCAAATAATATTTCAAAGGACAGTTCGACCTTTTCAGGTATATACGAGTATAGTCAAACAATAGAATACATGAAGGGGCGAAGCGCGCGCGCTCGGGTCTGCCCGAGCATTCGCACCTGCTCGACGCTCGGCCACTAAAACTGATCTAGCTTCGAAAATATGTCGAATTGGCCTCTAAAATTTTGAACACATATTCTTGGATAGTTTTGGAATAGATTTAAGACAAAAACGAAAAATCGATTTTTTGAAGCCTGTAAAGCAGACTACTGCCTTAATTTTACTAAATAATCTATTGCGTATTTCGGATCCCTTAGAATTATTTTTAGCAAGTAGACTTGTCAAAAATGCCTCGAGGGAAACAAACGGCTACTGTTAGACACGCCAAACGCTCGGCCCCGCAAATAGGAGAAGAACCACCTGCCGAAACAAACCAGACAAATGATTCGCTAATTACGATTTCGGGGCGCTGTCATAAGGTCTGCCGGCCATAAGCTCGAATGACACAACGTCGAATTGTCACAAGCTCGAATGGTTATGATCTCGAAATGACATAAGCTCGAACGGTTATAATCGCGAAATGTCTTAAGCTTGAACGGTTATAATGTCGAAAGGTCACAAGCTCGAATGGTTATAATCCCGAATGGTCATAAGCTCGAATGGTTATAATCCCGAATGGTCATAAGCTCGAATGGTTATAACCTCGAAAGGTCATAAGGTCGAATGGTTATAATCTCGAAAGGTCACAAGGTCGAATGGTTATAAGCCCGAATGGTCCCCGCGTAGAAAAAAAGAATCTTGTGAAGAATCTTTTAAAGAATCTTAAAAAAAGTCTTGAAAGAATCTTGAAAAGAATCACGTATAGGATCCGGAGCAAGATTCTTTCCAGGATTCTTTTCAAGATTCTTTCTATCCGAAAGCATTCTGAGAATCTTTCAAAGAATCTTCGAAAGAATCTTGAAAAGCGTCTTTAAGAGAATCGTGAAAAGATTCCGTCCATTAAACAGAAAAATCGTTGAAAGAATCTTAATGAAAATTTTCAGAGGAATAGAGCGAAACCTATTGTTGCTTTCCCTTGGTGTCGAGACAGTACATTTCGATACGTCAACGAAGGGTAAACCCCTCGTGTATATTCGAACTCAGGACAGCTTTGCAGTCTTATATACGTTTAGGCTTCAAGTCACTTGCGAGAAACGCTTCGACCGCTCGCCATCTAGCGGAGTATTGTCCACCAGTGTTTCGTATGTTGTCACTAGGTGGCGAACGGACGGAGCGTTTCTCGCAAGTGGTTTGAAGCCTCAGCGTATATATAAGACTGGAAAGCTTTTCTGAGTTCGACTACACACGAGAGGTTTACCCTTCGTTGACGTACCGAAATATACTGTCTCGACACCAAGGGAAAGCCACAACAGGTTTTGCTCGATTCCTCTGAAGAATTTCATTAAAATTCTTTCAACGATTTTTCTGTTTAATGGACGGAATCTTTTCCCGATTCTCTTAAAGACGCTTTTCAAGATTCTTTCGAAGATTCTTTCAAAGATTCGTTCAAGACTCTTTGTAAGATTCTTTAAAAGATTCTTCACAAGATTCTTTTTTTCTACGCGGGTCATAAGCTCAAATGGTTATAATCTCGATTATAACCGTTCGAGTTTATGACCTTTCGAGATTATAACCATTCGAACTTATGACCATTTGGGCTTATAACCATTCGACCTTATGACCATTCGAGATTATAACCATTCGAGCTTATGATCTTTCGACATTATAACCGTTCGAGCTTAAGACATTTCGCGATTATAACCGTTCGAGCTTATGTCATTTCGAGATTATAACCATTCGAACTTGTGACAATTCGATGTTGTGTCATTCGAGCTTATGACCGGCAGACCTTATGACAGCGCCCCTTAGACACGCCAGACGCTCGGCCCCGCAAATAGGAGAAGAACCACCTGCCGAAACAAACCAGACAAATGATTCGCTAATTCCGATTTCCGGAATTAATCGCCCATCGAGCAACACGAGTATTAGCGGTGTAAGTGTCGAGTCGCATCCGGATATTAGAGTCAATAATATTGGAAATCAGTCAATGACTGGCTCAATGGCAGGCTTCGAACCTCCTATTAGCAGGGGCCTGAGTCCTGGGTATAAGCTCACGGCCTCCATCCCGGAGTTCGATGCAGAGAATCTACCGATCTCGCAATTTATTGCACAGTGCAGGGCCGCGGCATCAGTAATAGAACCGCATGAAATGAAATGACTGATCCTTCTGATCCGCACAAAGGTGGTAAAAAACGCCCGCAGGCACGTATGGGAGAGCGGCAAGGATTTTTCAACTCTAGATCACTTTTAGACCATATAGTGAGTCGCACGCAGACGAACGACTCTAGTTCACTATTGCAACAAATAACGGTAATCACGCGCAAATCGGGAGAAAGTATCGGCAAATATGGATCGCGAGCGTACGCCTTATTATCGGAGATCCGTATGTGCTTGGAACGAGAAAACCCAGGCGCGATCGGAAAATCAATTGCCGCGGGAATGGAACGAACGGCAGCAAAATATTTTATTAGAGGTCTTGCCCAGAACACGCTCGGATTTCTCGAGAACAGGCACCCTACCGATTTAGACACGGCTATAAACCTCGCGTCAAAGGCCGACATCGAAGCCCGCAGCTGGACGAGCACGCACAGCCAGACAAATGGAGACCCCTCGAGCCCTCCTAAACCCACGGACACTAACGATTTTAAATCGATTCAGAAGCGACGATTAGTGTACGTGACATCGGATTGCGAAGCCCCCTGACCGTCGCGCGGAAGGTCCTTAAGCTCGTTGCAGTGCTTCAACTGTAAAGAGTTCGGTCACATGCATCGCGATTGCCCTTAGCAGCACACTGGCGCGAAAACCGGGAAAAGGGTAGGAGAAAATGGTTGCAATTATTGTAGCTATAAGAACCAGCAGGAGGTAGACTGTCGTCTCAAACAACGACACGAAAGGGAACGCGTGGAACGATCAGCAAAAAAACCGCGTAGTAGCAATCCCATCGGTCATTTAAACCCGCGACGGGACCGTCAGGGCAGTGTCCCGGCGGTCCACGTGTTCCAGCGCCAATAAAGCAACGGTACGTCCTCCACCTTCGCAACAACGGTCGAGCCGACATTCCCCTAGTACGCTTACAAGACGTAATGTTCCACCGGGGAGGAGTGACATTGATGGTAGACACAGGTTCTAATTTAAATTTGATTAAAGAAAGCGCGGTCGCTTGTCGAGCGTGGATAAATCGCGTTGCAGTCTATCACATCACGGGAATCGGTTCGGGAATGTACGAGACTCGCGGAGAAATAAAAGCGTAACATAAAACAATTTCTGGGTTTAATTGGGTATTACCGTCGTTTTATCCCCGATTTCGCAAAAATTGCCAAACCTTTAACAGCTCTCTTGAAGAAAGATACGAATTTCGACTGGCAGTCCGATCAACAACAAGCTTTTGAAACCCTTAGAGACAAACTCCGCTCCGAATCACTGCTGCAGTACCCTGATTTCCATAGACCGTTCGTTGTAACAACAGATGCTTCGGATTTCGCTGTAGGTGCCGTGCTAAGTCAGGGTCCCATAGGCCGCGACCTCCCAGTATCTTATGCATCGCGAACGTTAAATGGCGCCGAGACAAGATACGCCACAATAGAAAAAGAACTGTTAGCCATCGTGTTCGCGGTCAAGTAATTTCGTCCATACCTGTACGGTCGTAAATTTACCCTCGTTACCGACCACAGACCCCTAATCTGGCTGAACAATCTGAAAGACCCATTATCACGACTAGCTCGTTGGCGAATCAAACACAGTGACCACGATTATGAAATCGTGTATAAAAAGGGGATCATCAACTCGAACGCAGACGCCCTGTCCAGAAATCCTCCCGATCTTAATGAACGACACGAACAACTCACAGACACAATGCAAGTTAAGCAGATCCTGAGCATCGATGCCCAGCCATCTGTCCAATTGGCATTAGACGCACACGAAAACGACGACGTCAACGTTATAGAGGAGGAGGAGGACTGGGACACTGACGAACCCGATGAATAAATTAAATCATTAGAGGAAATGATCGCTAATGTATTTCTGACAGCCGGGCGATTGGGTACCACCCAATCTCCTACACTGAATGACTCGGACGAGGCTCGATTAACAGGCCCGGAGTCCGTAAACGACCCTGCATACTGCAGGAAGAACATAGAAACTCCGGCAACGGGAGGGAGGCACCGGAACCCCGAAGATACTCCCGATCCGAAACCTCTCCCAGAAACAAATGCGCATGCAAACACTAACAACCCCGGAACACACAGCCCCGTGTCTATCCGTCAAAAGCCACACAATCAGCATGATCCAAATTCAAAAACACCGTATGTTTCCAGTAACAAAAGGGGGAAAGGCGCCGGAACTATCACGAAAAAAGTCCTGGTACTTCGTGACCGTCAAAGGTCAGATGCAGGTGTCCATCCCCGATGGATAATGGCTAATTCCTCGAACGTCGTGACCGGCAAGGGTCATATGGAGGTCTCCTTTGCACAATGGAACGAAAGACCCGGCCATGAATGTAAAGACAACCGCGAGTGATGATACCCGACTAATAGGTATAGTCTACGCAATCGAAGATTCGTGCATACTAACGACAAAAGATACCCTTACCTTAAGCGGTTGGCACAAGGTTAATTTCATCCCCGCCGATTGTATGCTAACAACCGCGATTAGCAGGGAATTAACAGATGCCGGTCTAATCGATATAAATAAAATAAAAGAAGCGAAACCGCGACTAGGCCAGGTGATCCTTTTCTCCGATAACGGGCGTTACACTTTCAACCTAGTGATTAAAAATACGTATGACGAGAGGCCGTTCTTGAAAAACATAATAGACGCCATTAACGATCTCACGGATGTTACGGATCTACTCGCGGTAAAAAAAGTTGACGTTTCGAAAGTCGGGAACGGGTTGGATCGTATCCCATGGCAGTCAATTGAAAAAGCATTTCGGGAGATCTTTGCCAATTCCGAAACAAAAATAAGGGTGTGCACCGGTCAAATACAGTTCCCTCCATCCGCGGACAGAATCAGAATAATTCGCGAATATCACGAGTCGGTGGTCGGCGGCCATAAAGGAGTCTCGAAAACTTACCACCGAATCCGAAATGACTTCTTTTGGAGCGGGATGAAAAACGAAATCGCCACGTATATACGAGCTTGCAAAAACTGTCAAACTAATAAACTCGTCCGTGTAAAGACTCGACTCCCGATGCAGATAACGGATACACTGGTAGAACCATTCGAGCACGTTCAAATTGATATCGTAGGCCCTCTGCCAATAACCGAAAGGAAAAACCGATATATTTTAACGATCCAAGATAACTTCTCGAAATATAGCGAAGCAATAGCGTTAAAAGAAATCGACTCGATAACAACAGCCCCCGCTTTCGCCGAGCAGCTCAACATACGTTTCGGTTGTCCGCGAATAATTCACACCGACCAGGGAGGCAGTTTCACGAGTAAAATCTTTCGTACAAAATGTCGAGACTTTTAGGGAAAACAGACGCAGAAAGACAGTTAGATACAAAAGGAACGAAAACCGTGCACCTAAACAAACTGAAACTTGCCACTCTCCCACTTAACAGAGATACCTCGTAAATAGAATAATAACTAAATACGAATGTAAACGTAAATATTATGATAAATATTAAAGTAGGCTAGAAATAAGTGATACAAAAAGTCGTTTCCCATTTAAAAAGGGAAACGTCTTTTTCTTATAAGGGGGAAGGTGTGATGAGCTGAGGTATAGAGCGTCATCACTATATCGGATTTTATCATAAGCTACATTACCGGGAGTCTCCCGGTATAGTAGAACGCTTTTATTAAGGACTCGCGCAGTGCGAATCACTCTTTTAAATTAACGCAGCATGTCTCAGCTACAACTTTCTCCTCAGCTCACATAATTTAACGTACAGTTTCCTGTAAAACATTGTATTTATGTTTGAGCACGTTCTTCATAAATCACCCAAAAATGAAGCCTCGTTCCCAGGGTTTTCTAACAATACAACTCAAGAGTGCACACGCCTGATCAGCGTCTCCGCCTGAGCGTGGTTAACGTCGTCGAGCGGGCCTGCTTTTTGTCAACCACACGTGCTGACCAGAGACAGATCCTTTCGCCTACTTGGGTCCTACGCTGAGACTTTCCCGCGGAACTTTCCATCCTCTCCCCCACTTTTCTTATTTTCCTCCTTTTTAGCAACGAAGGGCTTTGGAAGCGCACACGCTGACTTTTGAGAGGGAGTTCGAGAGCAACCAGCAACGAATAAAGATCGTTTTATTCGAGTAACGCGCAGTTTGCTATTCTTGCTGTTCGCGCATTTTTCAAATTCCTACGTTCGTGCAATAGCAGCAGCTATAAGTTTTTGTACAAGTGATCTTCGTAAAATAATTAAGTTTAGTCTTATATCGCGTTTTTAATAAATAGTAAATCAGTGCAAGTAAATTCGAAGACAGTGTTGGTCATTTAAAAGTTCCCGGTCCCATTGCTCCATTTCTATAGTTAATTCAACAGCGAATCCACAACGAGCGAGCGGTCGTGGATGACAAATAGGATAGAAACCACATCCACTAACTGCTCCGGGACGTAACACACACAACATGACGGCGTCCACTAGCGGACTAGCGGGCGACGCCAAGTTGCAAGCAGCCGTCGCTATAACAGACGACGACGTGCATCTAACTTCACGGCAGTTACGCTCCCCCTTTCTTTCTCTCTCACTGTATGTAGCTCTTTTCTCGCACATCGATTATCACGAACGTTTTTCCCAAAAATTGGTACTCGGCGGTTTTCGAGGTCGCTGATTACGAATCGGGCCGCGAAATAAAAAATTAAAAAATGGCTAATCAAATATAGCACGCTAAAATAAAATAATTAACTTAATTCTTATGAAAACTGGTATCAGGGGTTTTCCGAGGTCGCTGATTACGAATCTGTCTTCAAAATGTATAAATTCAAAGTCACGGATCCAATATGGCGGATGAAAATTCAAAATTGTTTTAATTCGAATGAAAATCGGTCAATCAAGGAATTAATTAGGATAAACAGAATGGGACATGAACAACTGAACGGAATGGACAACTAAAAATGTAAACCCTCGAAAGTGTATACTCGTACTTTGTGATTCACAAATTGACGATAATATGGAAAAGCTAGTGTGAAATTTACAAGAAGACTTTTTGAAAAAAGTAGACAAATCCTCCAAAAATACACCTTGGGTGTATAAGAATCTGAGACAAGTACATTTACATCAACAGTTGTATCTATTCTTGAAAAAAGTGATGAAATAATCACTTACAAACGTAAAAATATTAATGTTAGTGGCAATAAAGATTATGACATGATAACACAAAATTGCATGAGTCCGTAAATAAAATTTACTTGTCCGGCCGTTCTACTTAGCGGATTAACTAACTAAATACAGTAGCTGAATACACACAATTAACCATTTCGTCGATTGCTAACACCAATAGCCGATCCTATGGTCAGGCAAGTAATTTTTATAAACGGACTCATGTAATTTTGTGTTATCATGTCATAATCTTTATTGCAACTAATATTAATATTGTTACACGCGTGGTTGAAATAAAAACTCTCTCTGGTTATAAGAAAGGTCACGTAACTTTTATTATGGAAACTCGATCAGCTGTCACGTCTTGTTTAGTCGCGATATCAACCAAAACTGTCTTCTTGATCAGTCACCGTTGTCAAGCTCGTCGGCTGTCAAGTGCTTCGTCTAGTGTACCGCGTTCGGTCTGAACCCCAATATAATGTGAACTTGGCACGCACCATTCGTTACAATATTTTTACTTTTGTAATTGATTATTTCATGACTTTTTGCAAGAATAGATAAAACTGTTAATGTAAATGTACTTGCATCAGATTCTTATACATCCAAGGTGTATTTTTGGAGGATTTGTCTACTTTTTGCAAAAAGTCTCCTTGTCGATTTACATTTGATATTAAAAGTTTTTATTTGTGTTTTAACTGCGATATTGATGAATCAATTTTGCGCTGTAATTGCAATTGCAGAATATGCAATATTCTCCAAGTTCCTAGTTTAGACAGCTAAGAAATAAATGTATTCAAATGATGACAGTATTAAAAGATAAAATATTCTGTATCATCACTTAAATATTTTCATGTTTTTTTATGCACTGGTGTTTTGTTAATTTAATTTTCGACCCATCTTTCAATTTTTTGTGGGTTTTAAGTAACTGAAACATTAAAAGAATATATTTTTTGCTGTCGGGGGGTTTCGCCCCCCCTAACCCGCCACCGGGGCTGCGCACCTGGACCCCGCGCCTCCATACGCCCACCCCTCCCGTCGACACCACTCGAAGTTAATGTAATGATTAGGCGGAGAGTTTGGGGAAGTGTAGATATCGGCATTGCGGATGGACTGACGAAGTATCGAAGAAAGAAAATATATGGTGATCACCGGGAATCGAACCCGGATTATTCAGGTACTAAGTAAGAGCGCTAACCACTGCGCTAATGTCACCTATATATTTCTCTCATTCGAATCGTCTTCTTATATGCAATGTAGGGCCGTCACATTAACTTCTCATACATTTTTTACATAAAACAGTATGCGATACGCGTGCGGAACAGCGACTATCATACAACGGTTGTGAAGTTTTTCGCACTCGCCGCACTCGTACCAACTTCACAACCTGCGCAGAATGGTCGCTGCCTCGCACTTGCATCGCAGTATACTATTATTCTGATAAGGATTATAACGATGTTATTTAAATAGCGAGACACAGCATCGAGGTTAGAAAGCGAGTTGTTTGGAAATGGTAAGTGATATGCACATTTAATTGTAGAATTCTTATTCAATTAATTTATAACACATTTCACAAATAATACACTTTATCCGCTAAAATCCATTTTAATACACTGAAATAGCCATAAATCTGAATGCGAATGACAAGCGTAATATATAAGACCGAAATGTAGCAGTCGACTGCTGAGGTGACGCGTCTACTGGTCTACAGATTACGCGAAAACTTTTTTTATCCCTATTTGCGCTTTATTTATTCATATTGCTTTCTTACAGTTATAATTGTATGTGCACGAGTATTCAATAAGAATTAATTTCACTGTTAAATGATCCCCGGAAACGAAACACGAGCATTATATGATTCTGATAGCAGACAACACCTCGGTCTACAGGTCTACAGGTCCACAGGTCTATACTAAATCCATTTATAACGTAAATCGGATAAATTGATAGAACGGATACGGAGATCTCAGATGGGCAGAACCGATCGGAACACAAATAGGCGCAATCAAAACATTATATCGGAATTATATTGTAAACCTGTGATTGGAAATCCGTTCCGTAGCTTAGATTGCGAGTTATATTCATCTAGATTTTCGCGCCAAGAATTCTCAAGTATACTTAATAGTAGCTTTGCGCCAATTCTTTTAACGTACTTGGCGTCGAGACGCTACCGCGTCTCTTGATATATCCTCTATATATGTCGGATATATTTTATTTCCATGGGGGATGTCTTATGTAAATATACTTGCCCTAAGGTTTTTAAACATTATGCCTTTTGGGGTAAAATGTTCCCTCACATGATGTGAAAAGGAGGGTTTTATGCACTGTTTGCCTGCGTGAAATATCCATTAACGCCCCGAGTGAAGTAAATACTTATGCTTCTTCTTCGATCAGGTCCATGATGTACATAGATCTTTTACAAGCATTCGAAATAAACTTTCAGGTCAATAAAGTTAAAACTGTCACACTCTCGTCTACTTTTAATGTATGTGCTGCATTTTAATAGTATTAAAACTGCCTTACAAATTTGATGCAGCCTACGTCTCATAATAGAGCGTGGTACGTCGCAGCGGTTGCGTAACGTTTGGAATCACCGACGTCCACAATGCCCTGAGAGTCACAGTTCTACGCCGGTACCAGTAATGATTCAAGAATTCAGCCCTGCATTATTCCTACTTCTATTCGGATGCGGAATGTCGTTATTCATAATGCTAGTAGAAAAGATGACTAACCATATGCAGAAAAAGCGATCAATTGCTAATGAAGAAATAAGCGAATGGCGGACACACGATGACGTGAGTAACGCCAATCAACTCATTGATCGATAAAAACAGTCGCAAAGACCGAACGTTTCAATGACCTCCATAATATCACCATAATCAACGAAAGCAATAATACTTCTTATTATAGAACATACTTATATCATATATGGTACCACATATGAAAGTCACAGAAAATCAAAGTGAATAGACAAGTTCAATAATAGTTAACATAGCATATAAAATAATTAAATTTAATTAGTGTGAATTAACATTCGCATTCGACAAGGACTTGAACCCGTGTACATCAGTTCTAGGTCACGACGATGCAATACGAAGGCACACAAGAATAATTTTATTCACCGTTGGCTCAAATAAGGTCACAAGATTCGAAGTGGTACCAGCAGCTGATTCTACAAGTTCAACGACCCTAAATGTCGTTCTCTTCTTCTTCACGTATTTCTCGAAAATGCTCATACCAATTTGTACTTTTAATGTAGTCTCCATAAATAAAGGATATGGGAACCGTTATGGTTCTTATTGTGCGACTTCATTGAAGCAGTGTTAAGCGATGATATTTTCAGAGTTATAATGCGTTGTTAACGGATTGGAACTTAAAGATACATTTTTAAACAGTATTGGGTTTTACAACCATTGCATATTTTTTCTAGATCAGTTTGGAAGAGAGTTAGTAAGTAACAAGTAAAACTTTTAATAAGTAATAAATTTATTACATATTCCAAAGGGAATTGAAAACGTAATTTCGATTATTATAAATTCCAATTGTAATTTCGTGCTGGATACTTTTTGTTACAATTGTAATT
>CAXAOA010000158.1:0-30000 GCA_963970395.1 Ephialtes manifestator
AATGATAAAAACAAAGGTAGGGGCAGGATAATAAACAAAGATGAGAAGTGTGGTTGCTAAGTGACCAAACTCCGTTGTGATCTATAACGCGTGTTGTCAATGTATATTTCCATAATAGGAACAACACCCCCTCTCAATTCGCGTTATTTTTTAATTTCTTCCATTCCAAGGCCTTCGATACATTTCCGATGACTAGGTCCAAACAGTGCCTTGGTGAGAACATCAGCGATCATTAAATTTGTTGGGATGTTGAGACAGCTTTATTTTATTTTACTAATTATCTTTGTCTAAATAAAGCTAACACTCGGCGCGGCCCGGGTCAATGGCTGCCGAGGCTCTATACTCTTTTGTCAGTTTAATCATTTAGGGCGCCAATTAGTTTTTAAGCTCTAATAACTTGTCTAGCAACGGCTAGCTCTATAGAGATGGACATCCACGGGGAGGGTAATGGAAAGACCCAAGGAAATTAAGCGTAGAATCAGAAGAGAGATTCGTTCGAAAGCGTGAAATATAAATACTTGTACTCACTTGATTTCCAACTCGAAAATTTGTTTATTATTTGACAAGGTTCCTCTTTATATCTCTGTCAAAATTCCTTAACCTTGGTCTTTTGCCTGAAGCTCGACAGTGCCAACCACCAACACTTGTCGATTACAATTTTTCCACTTTGTCACTTTGTCTCGTTATTCGTTCTCGAGGGGCTACAATAAGCGGGGACGATACCCGTCACCTCGAGCGCTGACTTCTCTCCCCCCTCGCTACGAATCGTGAAGTGAAGAAGGATCCCGCTCGATGTGGCCCTTCGACATACTCGTGTGAAAATCGATATTTTGACGCGTGCGCTGTCGTCTTCTGTTCCTTCGTCAAGTCGGAACGCGTGGCGCTGGGGTGTTCTTTTTGAACCGAAGTTTTGACGATTCTCGATGCTACAATCTTTGACAAATCTCAATCGTAATTAACAATAGCCGCAGAATCATACAGTTTTGTACGTTGTACTCTATTAAAATATCGTTTTAATGCGCAATTAGCCCTCGAGGTGAAAGTCTGGCGTGTGACGTCGAGGAAAGACTTATAAATATAAATTCTCCTGTCACACTCTTCCCTCCCAGACCTTGACGTCACAGGCAAGACATTGGCATTGGTTGGTGGCCGCAATTGTGGCATTGTAAATCGCGGAATTCATAGTTCACGCCGGAACAAACCTCTCCGAGTACAACGTTACGATTCTGCACTTTAAGGTAGGTTAAGGAAAAATTGGGTTGACACGAAGATATGATAACGGGTGTATTTGCCGATGAAAATAAGAGATACAAATAAACAAGTAGATTGTCAAACTCAATGCGACGCACTTATGTTAAGTCAATCGTCGTTGGTTGGATAGAACAAAGAAACAGTAATGTGGCAAAACGATGTGGCGTACTTATAGTTAAGTCGATCGTAATTGACCGAATGAAATAAAATAAAACAACAAAACGGTAATGTCGCCCAAAACGATGTGGCGTGTTTATAGCCGAGTCGACTATAATTGATCAAATGAAACAAAATTACAAAACAAAAAAATAAAACGGTAATGCCGCAAAAGAAAACGGTGTGGCGTATTTATAGCCAAGTCGACCATAATTGATCGGGTGAAACAAAAAAATAAAGATAAATGAAACAGTAATGTCGCCAAAAGGAAATGATGCGGCGTATTTACGACCGAACCGATCATAATTGATCGAGTGAGACAAAATAGAGAAGAAAATTAGTGTTGTCAAAATACCGAGGTGGTGTATTCGTAGGAAGATTGATAATAATAATAATAATAATAATAATAACCCTGTAAGTGAGCTAATACCTCCTGTGGGTGAGTCGGAGCCCTGCGGGGCCGGTCGGGCATTTTACAAAAGATACACAATAATTATTGGTTATTTAGACGCGCAAATTATAATTCGTATGAAGAAAAGATTTTATTAAGAAGCAATGTCAACTCTCGGAAGTCTCTTTAGTAACTAACATAATCAACGATAAACAATAAACAGTCTGGCGTGAGATTCGCACTGATCGCAGAGTCGTCGCATATCGATCAACACTCCTCCTCGACGGCGATGAACACATAGTTATTTCTTTCTTTGGTCCCAATCGCGTAACCCGATTTCTTCTCTTAATTTTCTGAGTCTTATTCCCAGTAGGGGCTTCGTTAGCATATCCGCTAGCATATTTTCTGTGCAGCAGTAATTGAAGAATACTTCTCCTTTCTCCGCTAGGTCTCTTGTATAGCAGAATTTTGTAGCCACGTGCTTCGTTCGATTGCTCAATTTACAGTTCTGCAACGCCTTAATGGTACTTTGATTATCTTCGCGCATCTCTATTGGGCTCGATTGTTCCTCTTGCATGTCCGAAAGGAGTCTCTTGATCCACTGCACTTCCTTGCAAGCTTCTGACAATGCAATAGTTTCCGCTTCCATTGTAGAAAGAGCTACACAAGTTTGTTTTCGACAGTTCCACGAGATCGGAGCTCCATTAAGTAAAAATAAATATCCGCTATTCGATTTTCGTTGGCTCTTGTCTTGCGCCCAGTCGGCATCGGCATACCCAAGTAGCTTCAAAACATCCGTATCCGGGTTCGGGCCCAGCTTGAGTTGTACGTTCATAGTTCCCTTCAAGTATCTAACTGTCCGTTTAGCCTCGACCCAGTCCTGCAATGTCGGAGCAGCGGTATGTTGTGCTAGGATACAGACTGCCGCCATTATGTCCGGTCTTGAGTTTACTGCAAGATAGAGAAGTTCTCCGATTAACTTTTGATACTTCTCGTTACTTTCGAAGCTTTCTTGTCGCTCGAGCTTTAAATATCCCGGATCCATTGGAATATTCGATGGCTTGCATTCTTCCATTTTAAAATCTTGAAGTACTTTCTTGATATATCTGCATTGGTCGATATAGAAGTAGGAATCCTTATCTCCTCGTATTCTCAAGCCGAGATACTGCTGCACGAATCCTAGTGCGACAATGCAAAAAAACTGTTTTAATGCCGTTTCTACGGCGACGATCGCTTCTTGTGTGCTTGAGGCCACTAGAATATCGTCCACGTATACTATAAGATACGTGTTTTGTCCTTCCCTTTTTTTAATATATAAACATGGATCAGCCTCGCCTTGTTCGAACTCGTGTAGCTGAAGAATTTCTCGCAATTTGTCATTCCATGCTTTTGCCGATTGTTTCAACCCGTACAAACTTTTCTTCAATCTGCAAACCTTATTTTCGTTCTCTGCAGCACAATATCCTTCAGGCTGCTTCATGTAAATCGTCTCCTGAAGATCTCCATTAAGAAATGCTGTTTTTGCATCAAACTGCTGGACGATTAACTTCCGCTTTCCCGCTAACGTCAGAAATGTTCGAATAGTTGTTTGGCGTGCTACCGGCGCGAACACTTCATCATAATCCACGCCGTACTTTTGTGAGAAGCCTTGCGCTACGAGGCGTGCCTTATATCTTGTGACATGTCCTTCTTCGTTTCGTTTCAATTTATACACCCATTTGCTTCCTATTGCCTTTCGATCTTTCGGTAGATCAACGAGATCCCAGGTATTATTTTTGTAGAGCGATTCCAATTCCTCGTCCATCGCGTTTTTCCAATGGACTTTGTCGTTACTAGCCAGAGCTTCGTGAACATTTCTTGGCTCGATTATTTCTTCGAATACCTGACATGCAGAAAGTCCGTATCTCTCCGGAGGGATTCCCTTAGTCTCGCGAGCCGATCGTCGCAGAGGTTGGGGTGTATTTTCTTCTTCATTGAAAACGATAACATCGTTCATTACATTATTATCCTGCGGCTCGACCGCGTCGACACCGTCAATCGCGTTCCGTTCTTCGTTTAAATCAAGACGTTCAATATTTTCCTCGCGTTCTTCAACGAGCAATTCCTCGTTGCTTCTGACTGATTCCTGATCCGAATTTTCGAGTGAAACTTCTACGCCGTCTTGTATTTTATCTAGTCTTACATCTGCCTCATCTCCTAAGATTTCTTCTTCACCTTCGTTCACGAATTTTACATCGCGACTAATTGTGATTTTTCCTGTTTTCTGATCTAACAGCCGAAATGCTTTAGATCCTGCTTCGTAACCGACGAAGTTCAACTTTGTCGCCTTGATGTCTAGCTTTCGTCTTCTTGCTTTTGGGATGAGTGCGTAGGCGGTACATCCAAAGATATGCAAATCGTCCACTTGCGGCGTCTTGTTTTCCCAGAGTTCGTACGGTGTTCTCGTAGCTCCTTTAGTGGGCAATCGATTTTGCAAAAAATTCGCCGTGCTTATAGCTTCGCCCCAATATTTTGCAGGCATGTCGGCATCGAGAAGCATACATCTTACCATCTCTATCAAGGATCTGTTTTTCCGTTCGGCGACGCCGTTCTGTTGAGGTGAATACGGTGCGGTGAGCTGCGTTTGAATCCCTTCTTCCTCGAGCCAGTTGGTCAAACTCTTATCCAAGTATTCTCCTCCTCGATCCGAACGTAAAAACTTTGGTCGTCTTCCGAATTTATTCTTTACCAACTCGAGATACTTCTTCAGTGCGGATCCGGTATTCGATTTCTTCTCGAGTAAATAAACGTGTGTGAACCGACTATAGTCATCGATAATCGTGAGTGCGTAACGCTTACCTCCTGGCGTATCGACTTGCAGCGGTCCACATATATCTGTATGTAGAAGATCTAATACTGCACTTGTTGCGGTTTCCGACTTCTTTGGAAATGGTAATCTAGCCATTTTTCCTTTGATGCAACATTCACAAGTCGATCGTATCCCACAGTCTTTGATGTTTATCCCCGTAGCCAAACCAGTGCTCAGTTTTGATATTGCATCGGGGTGTCGGTGCCCAAATTTCCTGTGCCAAGTATGCTGACAATCCTTTGTATGCGCAGAATTGATCCTTACTGCAGCATTAGCTTGATGGAGTTCGTATAATCCCGATGTTGAGATGCTTTGCGCTACTGGTGTATTGCTTTTCGTAACATCACATCCGGTTTCGCTGAATATGACCTTTAATCCATCCGTTGTCAGTTTTCTCACCGATAATAAACCTTCTTCTAGAGATGGCACGAAAAGAACATTCTTAAGAATGACTTTCGACTGTTGACCGTTTCGCTCGAAACACTTTAATTTTCCTGATCCGATTCCTTCAATCTTCGCTTTCTTTCCGTCTGGTAATTTGACGCTTCCCTTCATCGGTTCGATCTTCGCGAAGAATTCTTTATTTCCCGTCATGTGACTGGTTGCGCCAGAATCAATGTACCAGCGTTTGAAATCGACTGATTCTTGCCGTACCGAGAAACATACGTGTACACTCTCTTCTTCGTCGCTATCCTTTTCCTCGGATACTTTTGCTGATTTTTCTTTATTTATCTTCCATCGTTTGTACTGAGCACAGTCCTTCTTCAAGTGCCCTTGCTTTTTACAGAAGAAACAAACTCTTTCGTTCTTAACATATCCGATTTTCATTGCTGTTTCAAGTTCCCCTTCTGCTCTCGAAGATTTTCTGCGTTTGTACTCGTCTATCAGCTTTCCCTTCACAAGACTGAGTGTGAGCTCTTCTTCGGATCGACTTTCAAGCACTGTAACTAACCCGCTGTACGATTCTGGCAGGCTTCCAAGAATAATTGCGATCAATAAACTATCAACAATTTTCTCGCCGAGAGCCGTCAATTTATCGACCAGGTTCAAAATTGCTGTCAAGTGCTCCTCCATGTCGCCATTTTCTTGCATTCTCAAATTAACCACGTTCTTGAGAAGAAATACTTTACTTGATAAGCTGGATTTCTCGTGATATGCCTTTAACGCGCTCCATGCTTCCTTCGCCGTGAGACAATCTCGAACATGCACTATTTGATTATCTTCAACCAGCAAGCATATCGTTGCGCGTGCTTTATTGTTAACTTTAGTCCATTCCGGAGTCATGGGCGTCGGCGGATTCTCCTGTACCACATCCCAAAGCTCTTCTTTGATAAGCAGCAGCTCGACTTTATACTTCCATATTTGATAGTTCTCGTTGTTTAGCTTTGCGATCGTAACTCGAGTTGCTTCTGTCATTTTTCTTCTTTAAGAATTACTCGTCGACTGGGCCCATAACCTATTGGTTATTTAGACGCGCAAATTATAATTCGTATGAAGAAAAGATTTTATTAAGAAGCAATGTCAACTCTCGGAAGTCTCTTTAGTAACTAACATAATCAACGATAAACAATAAACAGTCTGGCGTGAGATTCGCACTGATCGCAGAGTCGTCGCATATCGATCAACAATAATAATAATAATAATAATAATAATAATAGGCGTTCTCGGCGGAATGAAGCCGTCGTTTGTCACGAACATTAAGATCATCCCCGCCTGTCGGCAGAAAGCCGACTTACTTGCGGGTCGAATGCAGAAGGCGGTCATTCTGGGTTCGCTCCGTCTGCTTAGGTCACACGATTCTGGACTGACCTGACTGCTTACCTCCGGGTTGGAGGAGCAGTCAGGCAGAATGATTTATATTAACCCGCCCGTCCTGTAGGTGAGTCGGAGTCCTGCGGGGCCGGTCGGGCATTTTACAAAACAAAAAAGATACACAATAATAATAATAATAATAATAATATCTCTCGCCCTGCGCCAAACTCGCGGGTACAGGTGTGGACCTGTCGGCAACCGGAGGCACAAGATCACCCACCTTTTTTATGTGGATGATCTGAAGCTCTACGCCTCCTTGAGAGCGATCTCAACCTCGCACTCGCCGTAGTGGATACCTACTCGCGAGATATTGGCATGGCCTTCGGATTGGACAAATGCGCAGTGGTCCATTTAGTACGCGGAAGATCTGGGCGTCTTGCGGAGGATGCGCAGCTCGTGGACGGGAGCGTCATTAAGAACCTTAACGCCGGAGAGTCTTATCAATACCTCGGAGTGTCGCAGAATCCATTACAGGACGCTGCGGCAGTCAAGGAGACTCTCCGCGGAAGGTATAGGCAGCGGCTTAGGCAAATTTGGAGTTCCGAATTGTCTGGGCGGAACAAGATCGCTGCTACCAACATGCTTGCCGTCCCAGTCCTTCTCTACTCTTTCGGGGTAGTGAAATGGAGGCGAGACGAGCTGCGTGAACTCGACGCCAGCACACGCAAGATGATGAACATCCATGGGAGTCTTCATCCTAGATCTTCCGTGCCCCGTATATACCTCCCGCGTCACAAGGGTGGAAGGGGCCTACTTGGATTGGAGTGCCTGCATGATCGTTTGGTCCTCGGTGTAGCTTGCGACGTAATCGGAAGTGCGAATCCTCTCCTGTCCTTCGTGAATGATCATGAAAGGACGGGGGTTGGGGCGTTTTTATACAGGGCGGCAGAGAAGGCGGCAGAAAACCTCGATTTGGAATTTCGTGTTGGTCGGGGCGGCAGAAGGTCGATTAATTCCATCGTCGACCTGGAACCGTCCCGGCGTAGGAGCACCATCAGAGCCGCCGAGCATAATACCCTGCTCGAGCGGCACGTGGGCAAGGCCATGCACGGAGTGTTCTTTCGGCACATCGACCGCATGGACTTGTCTGCTCGGCTGACTTTTACATTCTTACAGTCAGCCGGTCTGATGCCTGAGACCGAGGGATTCATCATTGCCTGCCAGGATGGCGTAATTAACACGCTCGTCTACCAGAGCCAGGTGATGGGTATGCAGGTCCCTGACACACGATGCAGGGCCTGCAAACGATCGCCAGAGACACTCATGCACATACTATCTGCATGTCCCAACTATGCGGTCTCTGGCTATATCCATCGCCATAATGCGGCCCTAAGAGTGTTGTACTACCACCTTCGATACACTTACGGGGTAGACGAGACGCCACTGCTTCCCTACGCCCCTGGAGATATTGAGTCCGCCGTGGGAAATGAGAAGTGCCATATTTACTGGAACTATTCATTTCCCACTGTCAGGCAAATAACAGCCAATAAAGCTGACATTGTCGTCTTCGACCACGAGATACATGCGATCTTTGTCATCGAGTTCTCGGCTCCGGGCGAGTCTAACATCGCTACTAAAGCGGACGACAAGCGGACGAAATATCAGGATCTCCTTTTCGAGCTTCGCGGGCTATACCGAGGGTACACGGTCAAGCTGGTGGTACTCATAATCGGCGTTCTCGGCGGAATGAAGCCGTCGTTTGTCACGAACATTAAGATCATCCCCGCCTGTCGGCAGAAAGCCGACTCACTTGCGGGTCGAATGCAGAAGGCGGTCATTCTGGGTTCGCTCCGTCTACTTAGGTCAAACGATTCTGGACTGACCTGACTGCTTACCTCCGGGTTGGAGGAGCAGTCAGGCAGAATGATTTTTATTAACCCGCCCGTCCTATAGGTGAGTCGGAGCCCTACGGGGCCGGTCGGGTATTTAATGGGAAATAATAATAATAAAGTGTTAAAAGCTATTGCTGTTTCGGATTTAACCTAATTTGAACCCAAACGGCAGCGAAAGATCGTGTTTTATGTGTCGCCGTTTGCGACACACAACACGGCAGGTTTTGGAAACCGTGCGAGTGATTACGTTGTGCATCGCGGTTCTTTGTATCGACGGAAAACGAAGGGAAATAGACTGATCATTTTCGCATGGCAGATCGCTTAAAATAAGCTCCCTGATTGACTCGAAATTGATGAGACGCGAGTTCGCATAGTTCAGGCTGAATCCCTTCACCTTGCATACCGTTTTTACCACATTCTCCGGCTCCTCGCTTATGACCACTGTATAGCCATAAAATTTTAGGCCTCCCGAAACGAACGAGTTTATATAGGCGTTATTCCCGTCGCACAACAGTTCGTCGGTCATATCGCCAAGAAGGTCGCCTAACGGTGGTACCCATTCGTCGGACAAACCAGAGCTCTTGTAGATAACCGAGTCAGTATCGTAATATAAGACTCGGCGATCTAAACGCTCAAGATAACTATACAGTTTCTGGCGAGCCAGAGCTGTGGTGAATGCCGCTATAACTACATTGATGAGGGGATTAGCTACAACTGCCTCGGCCCGCGATTGCCAATTAACATACATAACGTTGTCGTTTACCAGAAGCAGTCTATTTACCTCCTTTCCGTTGTCGTAAAGCAGTGCCAATAATTTCTCCCGGTCTGTCACGATTTCTGTGCGCGTGAGGTTATCCCGTTGACCAAACTTTCCCCAAAACGAGTTGAGGCAAAGTTTAGCCACCGAACGTAGACCGGGATTTTTCTGGAGCTTCTCGATGTCTAAAGCGATACTTTCGGCTTGAGCGTAATCGTTAATATATTTTTCGTAAGACGCCTTATCCACACAATGTTGCGGCGGTCCGCTTGCCTCCTGCTTGACTTTTAAAAACGTATCAACATAGGCCGCGAAAAGTCCACCTTCGCGTGTCTCGGAATTATATTGAGTCGTTTTATACGCCCAGATGTTTTCGATTTTAATTATCACGTAGGCGACTTCTATTGCCTTACACACCTCGTCTGTTACCCACGTACCCGTCAAGCAACGATCGTTCGCGTCGTCGTGCGGACAATCTTCTTGTACCTCGAGTTCCGTACATTTGCGGCAAAGAGCAAAAAGCAATTTTCCGCGAGCTCGTACATGCAGTACGGGATGGAACAGGTCACGCGGCGGAAGTATCGTACATTTAATCATGCTATTGATCGTTCTACCTATCGACTCGTACGAGCCGTTAAATAGAGCGTCGCACTCTGATCCCACGTATATAGTTGGGTGGCCTACGGGGAATCTCCCCGTTTTTTAAATATACGGGTAGAGCGAGCAGATGTCGATGTACGATATTTTCTCACCGGGTGAAACGTTGTAGGCCGTCACCGTATTACCTGTGCGACCGCCATAAAAACCGTCGCGAGGGTTTAGACACGCGGTCAAGCGTCGCGGGTGGCTATTTAAAAATGCTCCGATGCTCGGATCACTCTTACGGATCTCCGCGAACTTACACTCCCACATCTCTACCAACTCGTAGCCGTGAGAGCGTATCTTCGCACTTGTTGCCAATGTACGTGCGAACCGTGCATCGAAGCTGCTATTTGCCGTTGCTACACCACGTTGGCGTGAGCATCCACGTGTTTCGTATTGAAAAGATGGGGAAAGTAACCTTTTCCGATTTTTTCGTCGAACCCGAAAGCTTTCGGTAGATCAGCCAGGCGCATATGAAAATAATTTAAACTGTCGATAAAAACAGTGCGCCCAATGCGCAATGAAATTATCGAATTTCCAGTTAAAATTATGCTCGGCTTAGGCATGTCTGTGAGACGATTAACTATATTTCTCAATATAAACTGTGCATCGAACGACTTAGCGTTATGAGCGATACACACTATATTGCGAAATTTCGTGTCTCGTCGCACGGAAAGATCCACCAACTCTGATACGGGGTCTTTTGCGAACACGTGTTCACACACCCCGCACCAACGGCAAACTCCCTCGGGCTTTGCATCGCCCAATTCTAAACAAATTGTGCAAAGCTGTTGCGCCACACCAAGCGTCACAACATGCTCGCGCGCTTTGTCGACGTTTACGTCACCCTCGCTAAAACTATCCTCCTGCCGTGTTTCAAAATCGTAAAATAAGATCGTATCCGGATGCACTTGTTCCCCATTTTTTGATTTTACCGGGACACGCGGTTTCGCCACCTGCATATAACAATGCTCATTAGAGCCGTGTAGATTTTTGCATGTTTGTCAATAAACTACACCGCACTTGTGAGCATTATTAAGCCCGCGGATCATTTGACCGCAGATCCCACACACGCGTAAAGTCTAGCACACCGATGTTCGTGTACGCGTATCGCCCTCTCGACGGTTTGATCGCGGCTTCAAGTGATTCTCGAAACAAGCCGTTATAAAATACCCTACCACACTCGTCACACGCTTGTTGCTCATCCTCGCTATCGTTGCTAATGACTTTATTGTCCTGTTCCGCAGGCACTGGGCCTCCAGCTAGAGGCTCAACCGTCGCAGAGCGGTCAGTGTCTGCGACACAGGGTGGCACGCTTAAGCATCGGGGGCAGCTACTCGAACATTGATGCTGACCCTCGCGGCGGAAGGATTTATTACAGGGTATGCAATAATTCCGTCCACCTGCGGCACCAAGTAAATTCGTAATAGGCGAGTAGTGTTTCAACACACTACAATACGCTATATTAACAATCTCTATATTTGCCGCATCGTCGAAACACGAGCGCCCATCAATAATCGGTGCTGCACCCCGACCTAGCGTTTCCCAGTCGTAAACAACGATAGCAACGCGCAACGAGATATAATAATCTTGAAAGGCTCATATTTGTGGTATACCACAGCCTTCTTCGAGTACTATAACACGGGCCTTTTTCATAAGCTTACGTGCTTCTTGCCGTTGAGCGGACCTTCGTCCGCTCAACGGAACACGTGACGAAAGCGGTTCCACGCAGCTAATTGCTCTTTACTCGGGTTGTTCTTTAATTTATTATTTTCGCGTGCCACTACCACGGATCGCGGAAAACATAAATTATCGTCTTGACCAACACGAACGAGCGATTTACTTTTTAACATGAGAACGCGAATCCCACTACCATTCGGGGCTTCCACGTATGTGACGGTGAAGCGGAGGGTATCCGTAGCCGAGAGCACTCGCGAACTCTGATTTACGCTACACATTAAATTCCATAGCTGATCAGGTTCGAAGAGTGAAATCGGTCTGATCGATATACCGGCTACACCGTCAACCATATCAGCCGTTTGAAAGCCGATTCCTATCAAGTCTGATTGATCGCGGTCTTTCACAAAATGATGGTAGATGTCGCGAACTGCGTTATGTACCCATGTGACGGGGTTTACGGACTCGGATGGTGGTATTAACATCAGAGCCGTCTGACATGACAAAACTTTAAAACGACGTGAATATACATCGCGAGCACTGCCTATAACGGTGAATCTTTCGCTCGCGGGTTTTATCGTCGCAACATCGTCGGATAAGACGTTTTCTGAATTTCTACCTGACTCTACGTTTGTATCAACGATACTATTTTTTTCACTGCTACCCGAGCCGAAGGTATCGCTATTACCGAGCCGCGCACTACCACAACCTATCTGAACCGCTGATGCACAACTAACCTGAGACTCCGATGATACTGATGCCGATGATGATGCTGGTGATGATGATACTGATGATGATGATGATGATGATGGTGGTGGTGATTATACTGGTGATGATGATGCTGGTGATGATGATGAAGCTGTTGGTGATGAAGAGCGTGTCGGTGGTATTGGCGACAACGGTGGAGGCACCAGCAGCACTGAAATCAATGGAGTGATTACTCCTCGTCCGCTGTTCCGTCATAAGCTTCGAGGAACCTTAAAAAAATGAGGTCCTCGTCGACGTCGTAATCATCCGATTCTTCCCCGAGCACCCCATTGGCGTCAAAGTACGGCACGATATAATTCGGTGCCATTTCCGCTAGAGTAGCGACTCTTTCCCTCAGAGCCTCCATACGGTCTTTCACCACGTCAAGAGGTGGTGGTGGAGACTCCGGGTTTTCGCGTCTGACGAGGAACAGTTCATTAAAAACGTCCTCGTCATACTCGCCACCCAGCGGAATGATTTCTTCACCTACCTCATGAGCCTGCTCATGAGGAGGGGGTAGAGATACAGGGCTATACGAAATATCGTGCCGCCCTTCAAGCCGATTATCATTTTCGATCTCGGCGAGGAACCCTGAATTTTCAAAATTATTATTAGTATTATTATTATTTTAATAATAATAATAAATTGATAATTTAAAAACCTTATAAAACATATACTTACAATCATCACGATTATCGAGTTCCGCTAGCAAAACGGTGGAGGCCTCGTCGATGTTAAGAGGCCGCTGTCTGTAAACAGCCTCATCCATCTGCTGCTGCTGGTCCTCCTCCTCCTCGTCGTCGTCCTCGTCCTCATCGTCCTCATCGTCCTCGTCCGAGTCGTCCTCGTAGTCCTCCTCTTCTTCCACGTCACGCTCGAGCGACTCTAAATCTTCGAGGCGCTTGAGGGTGGATGCATCGGAGTCATCGTCATCCGACGAATCCGATGAATGGTCAACATCCATTCCCTCAAACGGCCTCTCGTCGTCGCTCTGAATGGCGTCCTCGTGAATTTCACTGACAACCTCGGTACTCGCGACCGACTCCGAACCGGAACTCGACGACGTCGACGCAATGGAGCCCGACGCCATCTCATCGTTGTCGCGTTCATCACTTGCGAGGAGTCCTAGCGGGAAAGTAAAAATACAAAATTAAGAAAATTTTATAAGAGTATAATTTTTAATAACAAATGTAAATATTAATTTTATTACTTACCATTAACAATGTCTATTCCACGAACGAGGCGTCATAACGGTCTGTGAAAAAGGCCACCACACAACGATAGATGGTCCCAGACACAGCGTTGCAACAGGTACGACCCGTTGAAAGCGCCACTCTCATATGCCTCGGTTATGAGGTGGCAATTACCCCTTCGAAGCACAATCGCGAACTCAGCTTTCAATTGCGAGACGGCGAAATTCGCGATATTTGCGAACCACCGCTCGTTCAAGTATCGTTTTTTTTTGTTGCTGTTTTTCCTCGTAGAAAACTACGAGCATAGAATGTTTCAGAACATCGCTATAGCCTCGTAAATATAATATTTTGAGGGCTATCAACCATACTGTGTAAAATTCGGTAAATTGGTCAAGCATTTACGGTGTTGTATTGTTTTTCGTCTTTAACCAGACCTCCTTGATCATCTGCATCCTACAGCGTGTGCTTTGTACAAACACACACACACTAATGCATATACGCTGACAATCACGAGCATACTCATACTTACCCCTCCGCCGAGCAGGATGCATATTTCCGCTTTTAGTCGAAAAAGATAAGAGTTACGACTTCTTCTAAAATCATGCGTCATACAGTTGAGTGGTCCAAATCAAGCTTTTAGGTAGTGTTCAATTATTAGACCAATAATTTCGTGACTAGCTCTGATACTCCTCAGCGGCGAATCGTCGCTCTAGTTTGGAACATCAGGAGACGGCACTGCAGCGCGGGGCTCCACGGGACCCCCTCGCGGCACGCCCCTTGTCTTCTTGCTCGAGCACACGAGGCGCCGCTGAGAGCAGATTGTGTTCTCGTTTAACGAAGCCGGTACACGTGCGAATTCAACAAGTGGTGTTTCTCAAAAAAGACGGGTCAACTCAGCGGTGTCATTTCATCTTTTAGGTCAACTCAGTTCATAATATTTCCTGTAATCACTCAGTATACAATTGGTGTCATTACAACCGTCAGGAAATAAGTGAATTAAGTATTTGTACGCTCAAGAAATCACGTAGACGCTCATAGACAATACACACGCTCGCTCTCTCTCTTACGCTTGTGCTATTCAGACTCTCACCCTCTCACTCACTCTCACGGGCAACTCATTGGTGTTATTTCTCACACGATTCGCGACGCACTTTCTTCGCGTTGTTAACTAATCCGTGGTAAACTCATATGGTGTATAGTGGTAAAATAAATATAATAAATTTTTGTATACTAATTAATTGGCGTCACTCACTCATTGAAAATTAATTTCCCCCACCCAGCGAGTATCTCAACATTATTTGAACAGGTAGGAAAAGATAAAATTTTCCTTTTGAGTGAATTTTAAGAGCATACTCATACTTACCCCCACCCCTCCGCCGAGCAGGATATATATTTCCGCTTTTAGTCGAAAAAGATAAGATTTACGACTTCTTCTAAAATCACGCGTCATACAGTTGAGTGGTCCAAATCAAGCTTTTAGGTAGGAAAAGACAAAATTTTCCTTTTGAGAGAATTTTAAAAGCCACCCTCACCCCACCGTACATACCTTTAGACTATCGTGACACAATTTATAGGTCATAAAAATACATTAGTGGTGGGTGGGAGAGTGCACTCAACTTTTCTGGGAACCTAGCAAGATAACCGTTTGCTGTAGATGAAGCATGTCTGAAAATATAATACCACAACAACAATGCATCGATGACGCATATGTAAACCGTTTCCCCCCACCATAAACTATTTTGTATTATATGGTGGAGAGGGTTCGTACGTGGCATATATAAAAAAGACTGGTGACGGGGTGACCACCAGAAAGACCAGTGAGCGGTTCCATACTACATCAAACATAAATATAGTTAAACTACGCATCGATAAATCGTGCTGCAGTGTTCTCTCCCATACGTGTACACGCTCCATTATGGCTGAAGCACATTTTCGACATGAGTACTTCAGATTTAAGTGTGAACACCATGTACCGTATTCTGTCAACTGAAGAGAAGAAAAAATTAGAATCACCACTACTTCTGGGGTCGACATATAATCTCAACGCTTCGGAGACCAAAAAAATAAGTGTTGGTCTTCAACCATGTGCAAATGGAGAAATTGTACCTATTGTGAAATTACAAAATAATAACTCGTCAGGAGGGATAGTGTTTGAATCTTCGGCGTGGAGTAAACTACAAGACTGCTATGAAGATATAAGTGCTCATTTCACGAGTCGCAAAAGTTACGGTTGGAAGTAGGGGTGTGCACGAGCCTGCTCGAGCAGGCTCGGTCTTCGCTTTCTTTGCTCGAGTAGACTCGAGCAATGTATCGAGTCTTCGTTAGGCTCGTGCCGCTCGAGTTTTGGCCAGGCTCGATGCGCTCGAGTTTTCGTTAGGCTCGAGCCGCTCGAGTTTTGGACAGGCTCGATGCGCTCGAGTTTTCGTTAGGCTCGAGCCGCTCGAGTTTTGGCCAGGCTCGATGCGCTCGAGTTTTCGTTAGGCTCGATGCGCTCGAGCTTTCGTTAGGCTCGAGCCGCTCGAGTTTTGGGCAGGCTCGATGCGCTCGAGTTTTCGTTAGGCTCGAGCCGCTCGAGTTTTGGCCAGGCTCGATGCGCTCGAGTTTTCGTTAGGCTCGAGCCGCTCGAGTTTTCGGTAGGCTCGATGCGCTCGAGTTTTCGGTAGGCTCGATGCGCTCGTGTTAAATAATTGAAATTGAAATAATTTTGTGAAGATGAAACCAAAATTTCGTGGGTAAACATTATTTTGTTAATTTGACAATTTTGTTTGTATTCATCGAATTGTTTATTAAATTCGAAAAGTAACAAAAAAATATTTATATTTTAGCGAATTGACGAGTTTTATGCAGACTTATTAAATTTATTAAATTAAGTTAAAACTCGAATGGTATTGGAATTGCACGTATCTCGTATCAACTCATCTTATTGTCTGTTGTCGATTTCCGAATTAAATCTTTTGCTGCATGTTCTGCATGCGATAAGGACAAGTTAATGTTTACTATTATTTTGCATAAATCTTCAACTCTAGTGAAATTAAAACCACGTTATAGGTTCTCACCAAATGTAACGCAAATCATGGTTTAATATTTGTGTAGAAAATTCAGCTTGACATCGAGTAATTTCCGAGGATATTTTTCAAAAAATTCAAAGTGCAATAAAATTTAAATCCGTTTACGTCAAATCCGGAGGCAAACTGTATTTCATAGTATTTCATGTGTGAGCCAAACTTTTTACAAACTGGTGAAAAAATTTTTATTTCATTTTTGCGAGAATAACTTATATTTCTTTGCAGTAAAGTGAAAATTTACCATCACGACGCCTATACCTTGGACCAAACTTATCTTTTATAATAAATTATCATGAATTTAAGGAGAATATAGCTACCAAATACTTCAAAATCTACAAAAGTTATATACAGACACTAAAAAATAAAAGCAAATTTACTGTGTCAAGAGATACGAAATTTATAAAACTGGTATGCGGAATAATGATTAATGTGACATTTAATGTAAAACTAATAACAGTAGGGTAAAGTTATACACGTGAAGATAATTTAAAAAAATATTTGTATAGAAATTACACAACGTCTGTAGCAATCCAGTTATTACATGACTACGATTGTAAAAATAAAATCAACTTCTTAATATTAGTTGGTGGATTTATCAATTTATATATAAAAGTTTGATATTTGTATAAATATTACAATTTCATCGTCATGAATTTAGTACAATTTTCTCTAACACGTTTAAGGTTGTTAATCAGTGCGGGGTGAGGCGACGGGATGACTAGGTGGCGCGCGGTGTGCGGTGCGGTCGTTGTGGGAGAGAGACAGCTGCGTATTCAGTTCCCAAGTAAAGCGGCCAAGACGCTTAGTTTTTGCGCGAAATCTCCGTTAAATAACTTATAACCCCATAATTTTTTCATCGAATCTTTATCCTTGTCCTTTTTTCTATATAGTGTGTGTTTTTCATAAGGCTGACATTTCACGTTTGGAATTCAGATTTTCTATCAGCGACCAAAAAACCTATAAGTTTCGCATTTAATGTAAAACTAACAACATTTATCTGAAAAAATGGCATTTTAACGAAAAAGATTTTTTACCGACCAATACTAGCGTTCGATTTTCATAAAAATGTATTTCGTGTATCGATAGTTGAGCTGCCCGAACCTACCGTAAGCTCGAGTCCCAGATAGAAAAATATATATGTATCATATATGCTTAATATATGGTTCCAAAAAGTTCTATATGCTGCATATATTTTACATATATGCGTGCAAAAATATATGCAAAATATGTTAGATATATATATGGAATATATATATATATATATATATTGTAACGCGGCATTTCGCGTTACGCGGTGTCCGTTGCATCTCTCCCCCCTTCGACGTCGCCCGCGACATAGAAATGGTCCAGCCAGCAAGCCGGGATACGGCTGCAATGCAAAATAGGGCAAAACTGCGGCGTCGCGTCAAATCGACCAGACCTACGCGAGATTATAGGAATATTTATTGATTTCGTTTGGAATGCATTTTACATGTCACGGTCCCCGCTCCCACTGGCGATCAACGTTTCTTTCCTTCTACGAGTGAGGTACTGCATCAGTACCTCCAATCGGCATGGTCTTTGGGATCCAGGAGCTCAGAGGAAGAGGAGACGCCAGCAGCGAGGGCAGCTCCACGCATCAAGAAATCGACACCGTGGCGGCAGTACATCGGCCTCCTATTTTGGAAATTCATACGTGAGAGTTTGGAACTCCCGCGTCGAATGGTAGTCTGTCTTCGCGACAGACCACTAATAAATGTGTCGCTGCGAAGGGATGCGTACCCTCCGCGCACTCCTCTCGTCCTCGAGCGATTTTGGCGAGTCCGGCACGCGCCGCGACTCGTCACTTGTTGGCTGGACACGCGTGCGAACAGTAGCGCACGAACTATTGTAATATATTGGAAACCGTATCGGAAATATTATATCGGACCATAGGAATTAATTGGAAAAGAAGGAAGGACGTTGTTTCGGTCCTTAACACGGAGCATCGCGTAATAGAGGTGGGTCAGTGCATTTTGATATTGTACTGTCAGGTGCCGTGACATAATAAATAGTTTTTTTGGTAATTATTGGGAAGAAATTCAGGCCTTCTGCCACCACGAGGCGAGACGATTTTCGTCTCGCCAGGAGAAATCTCGCGGGGTCTGCTCGGTTTGGCTACGGCCAACCGAGAGAAAAAATTTAATTTTAACCGAAAGTTGTATTTATTGTATTTGATTTTGAATAGTTTTTTTTGGGAATATCTAATGTATTGGAAAATACGAGACGTGCCTCAGCCGTCCCGTAGCGTAAGAGTGAGAGAGACGACTCACTATTTTGGCGGCGTGACGCGTAGCGTTCACGCCCATTATTTGTGAAATTGTAATTCCTTTTGGAAAATTATTTTGGATTTATTGATAATAATTTATATTGTATAGAATCAGTTGTGCCACCGAGCACGGATTCCCCTTCCGGGAACCATTTTTTTGTAAACCAGCATTTGGGAATATTGGAGGCTCCAAGCCTCCTATTGTAGTCACCAGTTATTTTACTTTGTCTAATTAAAGCGAGCACATTATACATTAGATCGGTTTTTGGGTTTTGCAGTTATTTTTGAATATTCTCCCCTCTTAACCCCCCACGACCTAGTCTCTCGGATTGAGCAGCTTGTGCGAAGAGTATTCGCGTCGAATAATTGATAGTTTTCTTCCTCTTGGCCCTTCAGGCAATAAAAGAAGGGCCTGGCGCCCTAGTGCATTTTTGGTGTATTTAAAGGTGTCGAATTTGTCGTGCGATTCTCCGGGATAATTTTCCCGAATTATCGCGGAATAAAGAATCGTGTTACAATTTGGCGCCCAACGTGGGGCCAAATTGTAACACGATTCTTTATTCCGCGATAATTCGGGAAAATTATCCCGGAGAATCGCACGACAAATTCGACACCCTTAAATACACCAAAAATGCACTATACTCCAGTAAGTTGGTCTGGTCGATCGAGCCGACCCCGCAGTTTTTTGGAAATCGAGCATGTCGCGGAGTCACGGTACCTTCCCACCTCTCGCCGGAAAGGTGCGTTTAAGGAAGGGGGAGTTGTAACGCGGCATTTCGCGTTACGCGGTGTCCGTTGCATCTCTCCCCCCTTCGACGTCGCCCGCGACATAGAAATGGTCCAGCCAGCAAGCCGGGATACGGCTGCAAGGCGAAATAGGGCAAAACTGCGGCGTCGCGTCAAATCGACCAGACCTACACGAGATTATAGGAATTATTTATTGATTTCGTTTGGAACACATTTTACATGTCACGGTCCCCGCTCCCACTGGCGATCAACGTTTCTTTCCTTCTACGAGTGAGGTACTGCATCAGTACCTCCAATCGGCATGGTCTTTGGAATCCAGGAGCTCAGAGGAAGAGGAGACGCCACCAGCGAGGGCAGCTCCACGCATCAAGAAATCGGCACCGTGGCGGCAGTACATCGGCCTCCTATTTTGGAAATTCATACGCGAGAGTTTGGAACTCCCGCGTCGAATGGTAGTCTGTCTTCGCGACCGACCACTAATAAATGTGTCGCTGCGAAGGGATGCGTACCCTCCGCGCACTCCTCTCGTCCTCGAGCGATTTTGGCGAGTCCGGCACGCGCCGCGACTCGTGACTTGTTGGCTGGACACGCGTGCGAACAGTAGCGCACGAACTATTGTAATATATTGGAAACCGTATCGGAAATATTATATCGGACCATAGGAATTAATTGGAAAAGAAGGAAGGACGTTGTTTCGGTCCTTAACACGGAGCATCGCGTAATAGAGGTGGGTCAGTGCATTTTGATATTGTACTGTCAGGTGCCGTGACATAATAAATAGTGTTTTTGGTAATTATTGGAAGAAATTCAGGCCTTCTGCCACCACGAGGCGAGACGATTTTCGTCTCGCCAAGAGAATATCTCGCGGGGTCTGCTCGGTTTGGCTACGGCCAACCGAGAGAAAAATTTAACTTTAACCGAAAATTGTATTTATGGTATTTGATTTTCAATAGTTTTTTGGGAATATTTAATTTATTGGAAAATACGAGACGTGCCTCAGCCGTCCCGTAGCGTAAGAGTGAGAGAGAAGACTCACTATTTTGCGGCGTGACGCGTAGCGTTCACGCCTATTATTTGTGAAATTGTAATTCTTTTTGGAAAACTATTTTGGATTTATTAATAATAATTTATATTGTATAGAATCAGTTGTGCCAACGAGCACGGATTCCCCTTCCGGGAACCACTTTTTTGTAAACCAGCATTTGGGAATATTGGAGGCTCCAAGCCTCCTATTGTAGTCACCAGTTATTTTATTTTGTCTAATTAAAGCGAGCACATTATACATTAGATCGGTTTTTGGGTTTTGTAGTTATTTTTGAAGATTCTCCCCTCTTAACCCCCCACGACCTAGTCTCTCGGATTGAGCAGCTTGTGCGAAGAGTATTCGCGTCGAATAATTGATAGTTTTCTTCCTCTTGGCCCTTCAGGCAATAAAAGAAGGGCCTGGCGCCCTAGTGCATTTTTGGTGTATTTAAGGGTGTCGAATTTGTTGAGCGTTTCTCTGGGATAATTTTCCCGAATTATCTCGGAATACAGAATCGTGTTACAATTTGTAACACGATTCGGGAAAAATAATTTTCCCGAGATAATTCGGGAAAATTTTCCCGGAGAATCGCACGACAAATTCGACACCCTTAAATACACCAAAAATGCACTAGGGCGCCAGGCCCTTCTTTTATTGCCTGAAGGGCCAAGAGGAAGAAAACTATCAATTATTCGACGCGAATACTCTTCGCACAAGCTGCTCAATCCGAGAGACTAGGTCGTGGGGGGTTAAGAGGGGAGAATCTTCAAAAATAACTGCAAAACCCAAAAACCGATCTAATGTATAATGTGCTCGCTTTAATTAGACAAAATAAAATAACTGGTGACTACAATAGGAGGCTTGGAGCCTCCAATATTCCCAAATGCTGGTTTACAAAAAAGTGGTTCCCGGAAGGGGAATCCGTGCTCGTTGGCACAACTGATTCTATACAATATAAATTATTATTAATAAATCCAAAATAATTTTCCAAAAAGAATTACAATTTCACAAATAATAGGCGTGAACGCTACGCGTCACGCCGCAAAATAGTGAGTCTTCTCTCTCACTCTTACGCTACGGGACGGCTGAGGCACGTCTCGTATTTTCCAATAAATTAAATATTCCCAAAAAACTATTGAAAATCAAATACCATAAATACAATTTCCGGTTAAAGTTAAATTTTTCTCTCGGTTGGCCGTAGCCAAACCGAGCAGACCCCGCGAGATATTCTCTTGGCGAGACGAAAATCGTCTCGCCTCGTGCTGGCAGAAGGCCTGAATTTCTTCCAATAATTACCAAAAACACTATTTATTATGTCACGGCACCTGACAGTACAATATTAAAATGCACTGACCCACCTCTATTACGCGATGCTCCGTGTTAAGGACCGAAACAACGTCCTTCCTTCTTTTCCAATTAATTCCTATGGTCCGATATAATATTTCCGATACGGTTTCCAATATATTACAATAGATCGTGCGCTACTGTTCGCACGCGTGTCCAGCCAACAAGTGACGAGTCGCGGCGCGTGCCGGACTCGCCAAAATCGCTCGAGGACGAGAGGAGTGCGCGGAGGGTACGCATCCCTTCGCAGCGACACATTTATTAGTGGTCTGTCGCGAAGACAGACTACCATTCGACGCGGGCGTTCCAAACTCTCGCGTATGAATTTCCAAAATAGGAGGCCGATGTACTGCCGCCACGGTGCCGATTTCTTGATGCGTGGAGCTGCCCTCGCTGCTGGCGTCTCCTCTTCCTCTGAGCTCCTGGATCCCAAAGACCATGCCGATTGGAGGTACTGATGCAGTACCTCACTCGTAGAAGGAAAGAAACGTTGATCGCCAGTGGGAGCGGGGACCGTGACATGTAAAATGTGTTCCAAACGAAATCAATAAATAATTCCTATAATCTCGCGTAGGTCTGGTCGATTTGACGCGACGCCGCAGTTTTGCCCTATTTTGCCTTGCAGCCGTATCCCGGCTTGCTGGCTGGACCATTTCTATGTCGCGGGCGACGTCGAAGGGGGGAGAGATGCAACGGACACCGCGTAACGCGAAATGCCGCGTTACAACTCCCCCTTCCTTAAACGCACCTTTCCGGCGAGAGGTGGGAAGGTACCGTGACTCCGCGACATGCTCGATTTCCAAAAAACTGCGGGGTCGGCTCGATCGACCAGACCAACTTACTGGAGATTCTGTTTCCAATGTTTCCAAACCCAAAAACAACGTCACAACCAAAAACTATTCTATTTTCCGAAACCAAAATAAACCATAAAACCAATTACCAATATTCCAAAAAAAAAATACCAATTTAAAAACAAATTCGGAGTTAGCTGGGGTAGGGGATGTTCTTTGCCCTTCCTCAGGCTCCTCAATAATTTTTTCTTAATCATACACCTCCCGGCAGCATAGTTAAATTACAATGGGAAGGGAAAGTGTATGGAAAAATTCTCACAAGACCCAAAAAACAATTCGCTTTCCCAGTCATACTTTTTTAAAGTTCGATTATGACGGTACTGACGCGTGGCTACAAGGGAGTAGTTCCTTCGGGAGACCACTACTACCTTGCAACATTACCCAAAAAATGTGGTTCCAATTACCCAACGCCTTTCCTCGGCTCGATCAGCGGGTGAGCCGATTTCTCAAGGCTCTCGATCGCCGTGATACCGAGTACTGCGTCAGTAGCTTTCGTGCGGTAACGAGTACCGCACGGCTTCCAAAAACTATTTTTGCAGGACGGGGAAGGGTCCCTTTGACCGTCTTCTTCCCCCTCCGGCATTTTCCTAGATGTTAATGCGACACCGGCAGAGTGCGAGTTGGCGGAGCTCTTGCTTGGCCTCCTCGGACCCTCTGCATCGCTGTGTCTTTCCGAAGCCGAAAAACTATTTTCTTGGGAAGCGGGAAGGGAGTCTTCTTGAGACTCCGCTCCTCCCTCCGGAGAACAACGAAAAGAACTATTTTCTGGGGAAGGGGTAAGGGAGTCTTCTGGACATTCCGCTTCCCCCTCCGGAGAACAACCAAAAGAACTATTTTCTTGGGATGGGGTAAGGGAGTCTTCTTGACATTCCACTTCCCCCTCCGAAGTATTTTCCAAACAATTTGAGAAATCCGCAGGTAGCGAGTCCACCGAGATGTTACTAGGTTTTCTCGAGCCTTCTGCTTGGTGGATTTCTCCCGAAAAACTATGGGGTTCCAATAACGATGTTGCCAGTCGGGAATCTTCGGGAGTGACTATTTCCACGTCAACCGATTTTTCCCGTGAGCTTGCGCTCGTGACTGGGCTTTTTCCGCGAAGAGTCGCGCGGAGACTCTGCGAAGGGTGGAGCGTCTCCGACGCTCCTGATTCCAATGGTTGCTTAGGGGCTCTCGCCCCTACGCGCGGACACGAGAAGCAGGCCGCTAATTCGGCTGCTCTGTACGCGATCGCGAGCTGTCTCTGTCGGGTTTCCCATTCCAAAAGTGCGAGGGGTTTTGGGGCCTTCCATGGGCTACCAAAGTTCGTGTCGCTCGGAGAAGCCGATCTGTCCTCAGTGTCGTCGTCTTCGGACTCGCTCGATGAAATGTCTAATACAAACCAAGCACGGAATACGCGGCAGAATTCACCCCACGAGTCCCATTTGCTTCTATTCTGCCGATACCACATGGCCGCGGTGCCTTCTAAGACTTCGGGGAGAAGCGTAAGACGATCGGCTCTCGACAGGCCGTATTTATCGCATTTATAACAGAATCGATCAAGAAATGTCTCGGCGCATTCCCCTCTTGATGCCCAAAACTTGACGTTCCATTGCTGGACGCGTCGTTTGCTGGGGAGAGTACGGCTTTCCCCATTATAACGGACTGACTGGCCGTGAGACATTTTTCATTTCGCGTGGCAAGACTACTTGACGATGATACCCATGAATCGAGCTTAAAAGTGGAGTCTGCTGCACCTACTGGACCACAGTCTCCACTATCCTCTGCTAGACGAGCGACGAACCTCGAGAGTCTCGATTGCTGCACCTGCTGGACCACAATATCGACTCTACTCTCCTTTGAAGTGTTTGACACGTGAAAAGGGGCCTAAATACCAATTATTTCCGAAAAAACTAAAATTCAAAAGCGTGGCCAGATTGAATTTCCGAAGGGAAAGTACAATCCAGCGAATATAAGAAACAAGTGTTTCGCGGAAAACTCAATGTAGCGGATTGCAAGCAATGGGCCACATCAGAGACCACGAAACCATCGTTCCAACAAAAAACAATTTCCAAAAAAACTACTATTTAACCGGTTATTCCGAAAAAAATGTGAACGATTCCCAAAAACTATTGTATTTCACGTGTCCGGGGGTTGACAGAGACAAAAACAAAACTATTCCGAAAAAACTATCTGACTTGTTGGCGGGGAGGGATCGATACCCTCTCGTGGACGATTCACGCTGTAAACGCTAGGAAGAGTCTCTCCACGAGCCGCGTTCAGGGAGAGCCGTCTCTCCCTTAATCTCCCAAAAAAACTAAATTAATGTCGATTTCAATCGACAGGAGGAACGTAGCAATATGAAGGTGGGTGGTGACAATGACTTTCCAAAATTTCCTATATTTTCCAAATGTCCAAAATGTCCTATATTTTCCAAATTTTCAAGACTACCGAAATTTTCCGAATTACCAAAATTACGTTACTTTACCAAATTTCCAATATGATTTTGACTTTCGATGTCCCAAAAATACTTGAATTCCTATTATTCCTGAATGGGGAGGTTCCAAAAAAAAGTCATGTTTCAAAAAAAGTAACAATGCAATCAAAGTTAAATTTCGAATCGGTCAAATTTCCGGAAAAAATAAATTTCAGAAGAAGTTCCCAGTATAATTGTGTTTCCAAAAAAATTTAATTTTCAAAACAAGATTATGAGTCAAAAATAACTTTAATGTTCCGCAACAATTATTCCAATTCCCAAAATTATCTCAATTTTCCAAAATTACAAACTTCCAAAATTATTTCAAATTTTCAAAATGATTTCGCGTTTCCAAAATCATTTCAAAATTTCAAAATTACTTCAAAAATCCCAAAATTACTAATTTCCGAAATGCTAATTTAACCAACAGTGACTATGCCAGGTTTCCAATCTCCGAGGGTTAATGAGATACTCAAAGGATACTCTTGCGTTCATCCGTCCCGAGTCTCGAAGTCAAGTGAAATTTTATTTCGAGGAATATTATATTCCTCGCAATGCTAAGTGAAATCGAGCTCTAAATCGATGTACGACGTCTCCTTGTTTGTTTACCTCCGCGCGACTATGCCTGGAGTGGCGCGCTAGCGGTCAGCGGCTCGCGCGCGCTTGTTACCTCGCGCGAGGAGCCGACGCTACAGCTGCGTCCTTCTCTCACGTAGCTAATCACGCGTATATTATATTTCCAAATGTTCCTAAATTTTCCCATTACCCACATGCAACAATGACGATCCGAAAAAATTGTTTTCAGTTATTTTTCCCGATGAGACTCTCCTCTCGGGCCCCACGTTGGGCGCCAAATTGTAACACGATTCTGTATTCCGAGATAATTCGGGAAAATTATCCCAGAGAAACGCACGACAAATTCGACACCCTTAAATACACCAAAAATGCACTAGGGCGCCAGGCCCTTCTTTTATTGCCTGAAGGGCCAAGAGGAAGAAAACTATCAATTATTCGACGCGAATACTCTTCGCACAAGCTGCTCAATCCGAGAGACTAGGTCGTGGGGGGTTAAGAGGGGAGAATCTTCAAAAATAACTGCAAAACCCAAAAACCGATCTAATGTATAATGTGCTCGCTTTAATTAGACAAAGTAAAATAACTGGTGACTACAATAGGAGGCTTGGAGCCTCCAATATTCCCAAATGCTGGTTTACAAAAAAATGGTTCCCGGAAGGGGAATCCGTGCTCGGTGGCACAACTGATTCTATACAATATAAATTATTATTAATAAATCCAAAATAATTTTCCAAAAGGAATTACAATTTCACAAATAATGGGCGTGAACGCTACGCGTCACGCGGCCAAAATAGTGAGTCGTCTCTCTCACTCTTACGCTACGGGACGGCTGAGGCACGTCTCGTATTTTCCAATACATTAAATATTCCCAAAAAAACTATTCAAAATCAAATACAATAAATACAACTTTCGGTTAAAATTAAATTTTTTCTCTCGGTTGGCCGTAGCCAAACCGAGCAGACCCCGCGAGATTTCTCCTGGCGAGACGAAAATCGTCTCGCCTCGTGGTGGCAGAAGGCCTGAATTTCTTCCCAATAATTACCAAAAAAACTATTTATTATGTCACGGCACCTGACAGTACAATATCAAAATGCACTGACCCACCTCTATTACGCAATGCTCCGTGTTAAGGACCGAAACAACGTCCTTCCTTCTTTTCCAATTAATTCCTATGGTCCGATATAATATTTCCGATACGGTTTCCAATATATTACAATAGTTCGTGCGCTACTGTTCGCACGCGTGTCCAGCCAACAAGTGACGAGTCGCGGCGCGTGCCGGACTCGCCAAAATCGCTCGAGGACGAGAGGAGTGCGCGGAGGGTACGCATCCCTTCGCAGCGACACATTTATTAGTGGTCTGTCGCGAAGACAGACTACCATTCGACGCGGGAGTTCCAAACTCTCGCGTATGAATTTCCAAAATAGGAGGCCGATGTACTGCCGCCACGGTGTCGATTTCTTGATGCGTGGAGCTGCCCTCGCTGCTGGCGTCTCCTCTTCCTCTGAGCTCCTGGATCCCAAAGACCATGCCGATTGGAGGTACTGATGCAGTACCTCACTCGTAGAAGGAAAGAAACGTTGATCGCCAGTGGGAGCGGGGACCGTGACATGTAAAATGCATTCCAAACGAAATCAATAAATATTCCTATAATCTCGCGTAGGTCTGGTCGATTTGACGCGACGCCGCAGTTTTGCCCTATTTTGCCTTGCAGCCGTATCCCGGCTTGCTGGCTGGACCATTTCTATGTCGCGGGCGACGTCGAAGGGGGGAGAGATGCAACGGACACCGCGTAACGCGAAATGCCGCGTTACAATATATATATTTAGCGCCAAAAAGTTCTATGTTGCATATATTTCTATTTCTATGTGGGATCGCTCGAGCTTTCGCCAGACTCGAGCAGCTCGAGTTTTGGCCAAGCTCGATGCGCTCGAGTATCCGCCAGGCTCGATGCGCTCGAGTTTTCGCCAGACTCGAGACGCTCGAGTTTTGACCAGGCTCGATGCGCTCGAGCTTCCGCCAGGCTCGATGCGCTCGAGTTTTCGCCAGGCTCGAGCCGCTCGAGTTTTCGTCAGGCTCGAGCCGCTCGAGTTTTGACCAGGCTCGATGCGCTCGAGTTTTCGATAAGCTCGGCACTGGGCTCGGGTCTGCTCGAGCGTCGTTTATTTCGAGCTGAACCGCGAGCGCTCGAGCTTTTGCGCTCGTGCACATGCCTAGTTGGAAGAGCGATCGTACCAACTCGCCGCCACTCAAAATCAAGGACTTCGAGGTTCGCTTTACAACAACGTTTGGGTCAAAGGCTGTTGTGTTCGATCGGCGACCTAAAGAGTTAACCACCGAGGAAGCTGATGACAATAATGAGGAATCTCAGCTAGACCCTCCAGCACCGAAGAAAAAAAAGAGTCATTATTCACCAGCAATTGTTATGCAAAAAACATCATTTGACGGTCTATGCAACGTAACGGTCTGCGTCGACGATGGCTTCAGACGACTTCAACGATTTGCCTCTAGTGTCAAAACGTGTATTGATACTCTGTGTGCAGAATTGATTCTTCACATTCCAGCTAATGAATCATCAGAAAACGTAAATGAAGCTCGAGTTAAGGGGGGGGGGGGGGGGAGTCAGGTCAAAAATTAAAAAAAATCGATTATTTTTTTTTTCTATGAAAACATTCATTTCCATGTAATCTATCTATTAGTAAAGTTATAAGCGGGAATTCGCAAAAATGGCTAAGTTTCTACGGTACGATTAATATTTTATTTTCTCAAAAGTCGTAAAAATTACCACAATATTATATTTGAATTTTAAATTATTTTATTTATTTATTTTTGTTATATCGATTTTTTGTTCACACAAAATAATTAAGGGTGTTGAAAAAAAAAAAATCAAATATTTTTTTTTTTTTTTTTTTCTTCGGTAGTTTCGTTTAGTTAAGTATACCCTCTGAACCTGCAAAATCTTAGACCTGAAGCCGAAAAAATGGCCGATTTCTGCAATATACCTGTTTTTTAATGATTTTTTTCTATATAATAAAAAGTTTATTACGTATTCGAATTCGCGCGAACAATAGGACATGCGCTGTGATATCTTAGCACGTATCGCATGCGCAGCGTGTTACTGCCCCGAGAAGTTACTTCTGCTACATGCGAGACGCATAACCTCGAATTGACGTTTTTATTTTTTGTTCATATTATGTTATTAGTTTGATTCCGTTGGCCATTTACGGTTTTTTTTCAATCAATAGTGTTTAAAACAGAATCAACAATCATCAGAAGTGATCAGATATGTAAATTTGTTATGAAGTGATGATTTAATGTTTGTGCAGCACATTTGTGAATGTGTCAACACCGGATAAATTTTCAGTGATATTGTCAATAAAAGTGATTATCCCCATATTATTTACAGGTTTTTCTCAAATTATGCATTCATTTACTTATTTATTTGTAAAAAAAAAAAAACATTTATTAATAACATTATTAATAATATTCTGTAATCTGTCTTGCAAATAATATTTTTATTTTGTTCATTAAAGGTACTAAGGTGCCCCAAAGGTGAAAACAGCATAAACATTTTTATTTGAGTGGTAAGCTTTAGATCCCATTTGCCGAAACTTGGTTTTAAACCTATTCTGCGCGTGATTCAGACCAAACTGCTAGGCAGATTGGGCTGGTTGACGTCTCATTTTCTTCTTCATGAAAAGATACACCGGCTAAATGGAGCAAAAGTTAATAAAAGGTAATATTTTTCAAGTGACATAATTATTACTAAATAAATTTTATGCTATTTTCTAAATCAGTTATTAACTTTGCTTTCAGAATAAAAAAAAATATTTTGCTCCATTTAGCCGGTGTATCTTTTTATGAAGAAGAAAATGAGACATCAACTAGCCCAATCTGCCTAGCAGTTTGGTCTGAATCACGCGCAGAGTGGAAAACCTAAGACCTTTGCTTAAGATAAATATGGAAAGGCATATGCAAGTCACATGGCAGTAAAAAATCCTTTCATCCAGTACCAACAATATAGTTCATTGATCATTTTTATATGCAAGAGAATTTGGATGATATTGAATTTACAAATTTAATTATTTTGACCTGACTCCCTCCCCTTAAAGAACTTTTTACACTAAACGCAAAGTCTTTGCATGACGCTGTACAACACAGAATGGACCACTCTTTCTACGGTCACTTATTCAATGTAGTGTTCGTAGAACTAAAGATATTTTGTATTCCATATATCACAAACGAGGTAAAGAAAATGTTGGAAATTAACAAGAAGGCATTGGCTGCAGCCAAATGAAGAAGTTAAACCCAGGTAATACTAATAACATGCGGTGTTTATAATCGAATT
>CAXAOA010000158.1:35000-148889 GCA_963970395.1 Ephialtes manifestator
CTAGATGTGGTTTGTTCATTATTTCACAATATGCGGACCGCCGCAGCAGCGCACCATCGAATCCACGATGCCACAGTCCCTCAGCATAATTGTTACATAACACGCTCCCAGAGCCAGTCGAGTATGGATCATCCCGTCAGCCCGGAATCAATGACCACTCGATCGTATCTAACGATCACTCGACTATCAACAAAAACCCGCACATCCAGACGCAGCGCCGAAACGCCCAGCATACCAGCACCCCACCTAGCCACGACCCAACGACTTTACCTCATACGCAAATGCGTACCCGGTGTTTCCAAAACTTGAGGATCCTCATCCTCGTTACTATCAGAGTCAGTCTCGCTGATTCTCGTGCACCAGCGTTTCAGCTTATCGCTGGGCACCACGCCACTGTATGGCTTCTGGGTCTGTTGAGCACCCTTGATGTCTTCAATACAATATCGATCGCGATCGTATACCTTGACGACCTTATACGGCCCAGCGAACTTCGGCAGCAGTTTCTTACTAGAGCCCTCATTACTATTTATCAGACGTCTTGTTGCGATTATTTCATTGCTACTAAACTGCGTCGGTGGAGCCCTTTTCTTGTTGTATCGTATCTCCTGTTCTTTTTGATTACGCTGAATTTCAGCCTCAGCCTCTTAACAAATTTTCTCCTGATCATTTTCGTAAGTTGATTCTCCTATACCATGCACAATTTTTGCTTCAGCTGCATTCTGATTTATTTAAATGTCTTGAATGAAGAACAAATATAAAGATTAAAGCTGTCTTAAAAAAAGTACAATATGATAATTTTGATAACTCTTTTAAAACCATGTAAATTTTTTGCCTTTTTCGCCAGTATTTTTGTATTTAATAGAAAACGTAAAAATCCGTAACGGATATTTTCAGGGGACTATCATTCTCTATTCTAAAAGACTGTTTATTCTGAAATCCCACAATGTTTATCTCATACGAATAACCATTGGAAGTCTTTATAATGAAGCTCCTAAATAATTTTATCAGTGATTTATAATTTTATCTTGGAGATATATTTAACTTGCTTTTTATTGGATTTAATATTCGGAATATTGAATATGTTTCACACTCGTACAAATTAAATACCGCGCAAAGGAAAAATAGTGACCGGTGAGAGCCAATTATGACATCAGAAAATAGTTGAGAGAACAGAATGGTTAGCTCATCAAATAAGTTGGTTACAATTATTTTTAGTGGTCTATAATACACAAAACCTTTGTTATACCGGTACATAAATGTACGAAAATTTATTTACAGTATCGATAAAGAAAGATCGAAAATTTGAAACAAAAATTGCAAGTAATACGATGGAGCATGAAATATATAGAGATAACAAAAATTAGCCTTTATAGTGAGTCTAAATATCGACGTTTGAAGATTTACGTGTAGGGTCATACTAATATCGAACGATTAGCACAATGTGTTCCTAATTGATCATGACCGATTGAGTACTGCTAGTCTAATTCGATTAATCATTCGTTGGAACACGGAAGATGCATTTGCGAGTCCAAACGACATTCGAAGAAACTCGTACTGCCCATCCAGCGTGACAAACGACGTTTTCTCGATTGATTCTTCCACGACTGGTATCTGATAATAACCCGATGCTAAATCTAAACTCGTAAAACATGCGTTTCCCTGAAGACAATTTAGCTGATCCTCGATTAATGGCAACGGATATCTATTTTTCTTCGTAATAGCATTCAGAGCTCTATAGTCCACGCACATTCTAGTTTCGCCATTTTTTTTGCGAACTAGAAGAATCGGGCTCGTAAATGGAGAGTTTGAGTCGCGAATTATCTCGTTACTCTTCAAATCATTTATAATTTCTCGAACTTTTTTGCGCTCTGGATACGATAGATGATATGGTCTATACGTCACGATAGAATCATTTGTCAATTCGATAAAAATTTTGGCTGTTTTCTGTTTTCCCTAACTCTGCCACATCAAGTGCAAAACAGTCTCGATACGTTTCCAACATATCAAACAACCTTTCTTTGGCTGTGTCAGACACACTTGAATCAATTTTAATTTGATCTTTCAGCAGCTTTTCGAGTGCAGTTTTCTTTATCGCACACATTTCTCGAACTCTACGATCAACAAAGGACTCCTCCTTAGCCTGAAATGCCCTAGCAATAATTCTTTTACGAGGGATCACCAAGCAACCGTCTGATAAATTTACAACTGGTAACAACCCTCTCGTTGTACTCAAAACACATCTTGGGATGCAATGCTCTCTACCTGCCTCGCCTCGTGCGCTGAGCTCTACGTATAAGTCACCAGTATATTCATCGCTCACCACCACCTTGACATCTACAGCCTGGCCTGATGGGATGACGGTCGTCTCTGCAGCCCACAATGCCAGCTTCTGCGGTGGTAACTGGTCCATCCCTGGTAGTGTTGCCACGGACTTCTCGAAGATCCGTAGACTGCCATCTCTCTGCACCACCGTGATGCCTGGTAGATCGAGGAAAGGTTGTCCTACTATCAGCGGGACGTCCTGAACCTCGTTCGGAACCACGTGAACGTTGACCGACCCCTCGGCCAGGTCAATCTTCAGATTGGCCTTGGCGACTCCAAACGGCCGCACAGCGCTCCCTCCAAATCCTCGAAGAACGTCAGTCGTCTGCTGAAGTCCCATATGTAACTTATCGGCCTCAGCTTTCCGTAGGGTGAGGCACTCACTGCCAGCGTCAACGTACGCAGGTAGTTGAACACCGTCAACCTCAGCTTCGATGAACCGTGCTGTTTTTGCCTGCTGCGGTGTACCGATGCTTTGCGTTTGCGTTTTTGTGCCCGAAAACTTCCTTGCCATGTGACCCATGCCATTGCACTTGAAGCTTCGAACCGTGGCGAGTTTATTTTGAAAACTCTCCTTCCATTCCGACCAGGTATAATTGATCGAAGATAAACCTTCATACCATGTCTTCGCAATACCACGAAGATTTTCCAACGCAAAACTGGTAACCGTTGTTTCGCTCCATCTATGAATCGCCTTCAATTCTTCCACCTTTTGGATCCAAACTTCGATCGTTTGATTCTTCGCACTGGGGTCAAATTCTGGAATCGATCTCTTTCCATCGACACCTCCTGACATTCGTGACATTGGTCGTTCCACTGCAATGCTGACCGTCTCGACAAGTTTGTGAAACGCTTCCTGCCAATTCGAAGAACCACTGGTGCTGGGTGACTGCGTCACTACAGGTGTATTCGTTTCACGATGTCCATATTCTCTTTCACGAGATCGTTCACGTCTCGCTCGCGATCCTGACTCTCCACTGCGGTGTCTAGCACGACTTCGTCGCTCCGGAGTGTAATGCGAACGTCCTCTCGAACGAGATCTTGACCGAGAGTGATGACGGCTTCGTCGCGAACGTCCTGACATTATTTAGTCAACAGTGTCAGACACAACACTATAATACGTTGGGTGTATTTTCACAACAATTGCTCACTACAACACACACGAAAATGTCACAGTTTGCTAAGTGTAGCACGTTGACACAAATTGCAAAACAGTTCGAAAATTTCGATTGCGAAAAGAACGCGGTATTTCCGAGCTCAGATCCCACTTCTAAAGCTGTTAAATACTTTTCGTGTGCGTTTATTAATTATACAAGTTGAAAGTCGCGTAGTGATACAAAATATAAAAGATATAGAAATGATTGGTAGTGAGAGTACAACTGCTCTCTTCGACGTATCGGCTTAGAATGCCCGTGGATCGCTGGATCGATGAAGGGCCAGCCGCCCTTTGGTGACATCAGCACGCTAAGACAAAGCTCCCTTGTCTTAGTTAGTCACCCTGGTTGAGTCATCCAGTATCCCACGGCGTGTGTTTATTCGGTAATAAACAAACGTGCGATAGGGTTCGCCTTGGTTCGCCTCGAGTCGCTTTGTCGCGTTCAAATCCTTGCCAGATTTTAGAGATACAAAAAAAGTATAGAAGAACGATTTTTCAAAAGAATAAAATACTTTTTATTATTATAACACAGCTCCTATTGAATTGAGACTGAATTGTATTTTATGTGAATTAATTAAATTATTTAACATTCAGTCAAACAAATTTTCACTGGTAAATTACTCTCTGCCATCTGCCGGGACAGAAAAATTCTAGAAACGCTTCCAGGAATGGATGAAATCCTCTAATGACTACCGTTCCTGTTTCGACATCCTGGGAGCCGCTGTGAAATAGGACCTGAAATTATATAAGGTATTTATATTTTAGAACAAAATATTTTATATTATGTAGGGACAATAGAAAATTCATGGAAAACCTTTTTTTATTTAAAATTAATTCGCTGAATTTTTCGAATCGATATGATTTAATATTTAATATGGTGACAAAAATTATGAAATATTCATTCATATGAATTCTGAAAATTTAATGTATTCACTGTTATAACAGTAACCCAAGGGAGGAAAGTGCGACTTTTCACCGAGTGGGAAGTTTGATGCCCGAGCGAAGCGAGGGCAAAAATTCAAACGAGGTGAAAAGGCATTTCCTTCCGAGGGGCATACGCCATTTTTTCTTTCAATTACGCTGAAAAGTGACCATATTTTTATGTCGCCACGAGGGTGGAAAGTTGTCGATGTTTTTGGCCAAAGGGAGAAAAAGTGATTTAACGGGAAGAATGGCTTATTATTCCCGCTTCAGCGGGAATAATGAGCCATTAATAATAATAATAATTTTTTAAAAATCCAAAAAAAATGTATAAATTTATTGATTTTTTAGAATCCATATAATTTTTCGAATTTTGCTTCCTCATAGAGGAAGCTTTGTTTTCGTGAAAAATTTTTTTTTCGAGATTTTCATGTCAGTATGCTTAGAATCACCTAAAAATTCGAGAAAAGTGGTCTAGAAAATATGTCTGTATGTGTGTATGTGTGTGTGTGTGTGTGTGTGTGTGTGTGTGTGTGTGTGTGTGTGTGTGTGTGTGTGTGTGTGTGTGTGTGTGTGTGTGTATGTATCCAGACACTGAAAATTCAATTGCCCATAACTCACGAACGGCACGATGGATCTAGCTAAAATTTTGCACGCAGATAGAGTATTGACTCCTCTGTTATTGACGTGATTTTTAATTAAATGTATCAATGTAAACAGATTTTATGCAATTTTTAATTTTTTCAAAAAATGTCGTGATCGCTCTAACTTTCGTAAAAGTTCGCCAATTTAGCTAAATAGTTCTTTATAAATGAAGACACGTTAAATGACGTTTGGTATTGAATTTCAGCGAAATCGGTAAAGCGGTTCCGATTTTATAGAATTTTGAATTTTTCGAAAAAAATACATTTTGCTCTAAATTACGTCGAATCTTGAGAAATGAACCGAAATGTTGTACAGTCGGAAAATAACATACAGCCCCGCTGTGTACGCAATTTGGTGATGATCGGTAAAGTGGTTGGGGTTTTACGGCTTTTTGAATTTTTTAATAAATGTAGAATTTCGCTCATAAGTTCCGCGAAAGTTAAGAAAGTAAGAAAGTAAGAGCACCCTGTTGTAAAATATATTGATCTATATTGTGAGAGGCGAGTGGACTCATGTAGAAAAAGCACCATGATTTTGATATAAATAGTGAGGCGATGGGACTTACGCAAAAAAAAGCACGCTGTTGTAAAATATATTGATCTAGATCGTGAGAGGCGAGGGGACTGGCGTAAAAAAACACCGAGTTGTAAAATATATTGATCTAGATAGTGAGAGGCGAGGGGACTCACGTAGAAAAAGCACCCTGTTGTAAAATATATTGATCTAGATAGTGAGAGGCGAGGGGACTCACGTAGAAAAAGCACCCTGTTGTAAAATATATTGATCTAGATAGTGAGAGGCGAGGGGACTCACGTAGAAAAAGCACCCTGTTGTAAAATATATTGATCTAGATAGTGAGAGGCGAGGGGACTCACGTAGAAAAAGCACCCTGTTGTAAAATATATTGATCTAGATCGTGAGAGGCGAGGGGACTCACGTAGAAAAAGCACCCTGTTGTAAAATATATTGATCTAGATCGTGAGAAGCGAGGGGACTCACGTAGAAAAAGCACCATGTTGTAAAATATGTTGATCTATATCGTGAGAGGCGAGTGGACTCATGTAGAAAAAGCATCCTGATTTTGATATAAATAGTGAGGCGATAGGACTTACGCAAAAAAAAAGCATCATGTTGTAAAATATATTGATCTAATCGTGAGAGGCGAGGGGACTCACGTAGAAAAAGCACACTGTTGTAAAATATATTGATCTAGATCGTGAGAGGCGAGGGGACTCACGTAGAAAAAGCACACTGTTGTAAAATATATTAATCTAGATCGTGAGAGGCGAGGGGACTCACGTAAGAAAAGTACTGTGATTTGTAAATATCAATTCTGTATATAATAATCAAATTTCAAAGAAAATATTTAAATAATTTAAAATTTCCTCTGACCGTAATAAATGCACATTTAAAGTAAAGTATATATATATTTTTTTATGAGATGCGATATTGGTTTACCTTCTCGTGGTGCATCTCGAACGAATATGTTTAAGATAAAATGTTGACTAATTATATCAATATTTTATCAAAAACATATTTGACTAAAAACCAATAAATCTTATGAATAAAATATAAATAATCTTTATGCTGTGCATAAAGTGCATATCAAATAATGTTTGTTTTAATAATGAGATTTCAATATGACAGTGATCTAACTTTTAAAAAGTTGATGAGTAACGGAATGCATTGTTAGCAAACTATTCGAACTGTGATTGGTTTGTCAGGAAAGTCCGTTGTAAACAAAATCAGTTTGATGTGAAATTTGACATAAGACGAAGAGGTAACATTTTATAAGAGCGATGCAGCGCAAAAGTTTTTCAGACACGCGCGCCAGTGCGTGTGATTAGCCTAGTATGTTCAAAAAAAAAGATGCAAAGTAGAACTTTGCACATTGCTTCCTCATATAAAATATGTAAATAGTTGTAAAGAGGGCATTTTTAAATTTCAATTTTTCACAAAGCTTCCTCTATGAGGAAGCCAAAATAAATAATAAATATCTTCCTCATAGAGGTAGATTTGTGAAAAATTGAAATTTAAAAATGCCCTCTTTACAACTATTTACATATTTTATATGAGGAAGCAATGTGCAAAGTTCTACTTTGCATCTTTTTTTTATTTTGTAGGAATATTTTTGAATTCAGACTTACCATGCACTCTGCAAGTAGCTCGTCCCATTTTTTCTGACATTCCGCCCCGCCGAAGCCCGCCGGCATCGTTTCTTCCGCCAATGAACTGAAACAGAGTTATGTGAAGAAATTAGGTATTGTTAAGTGCTCTATTTTTGATTTCTTTATTTTTTGATCATTCATTCTTCATTATTTATTGTGAGTTATTTATTTTCGTATTGTTTGTAGGTGAATTATTTTTTTATTGATAGTTTACTTTCTTATTATTTATTTCCAAGACTAAGAATTTAGCTTTTTTTGTAGGATCTCATAATTAATCGTTTCTATTCTCGCTTACCTCCACATATAGAAGGCGGTAATTGGGTTGCACCCTTTAAAATCGTGATCTCTCGCCATCCTCTCATTCACCAGCTTCCATTGCAAGGCCATTGTCCCTATGACGCAAATATGAATATGCAATAATTTCTTGCCACAATTCAAAAAAATGTATTAACAGATACATGAAAAAAACAAAGATATCCGGAAAACCTTTTTTTTTAGTCGGAATTAATTCGTTAATTTTCTTCCAACTTTCGAAATATAAGAAATTTAATTTTGAAGAATCGAAAAAAAAAAAATGATTTTTAGATATGTTGTGCAAAAAAAACTCCTTACCATTCTCGGGAAATTTTCAGATAATTGATTAAACAGATTGGCAAAAAAATCTGAACATTTATATATAAGCGGATGAATTAAAGAATCAATTTTTGCTAAAAAGTTTAAGTTTTCTGGATATTTTGTTGACTACTTTTTTCGTTTACTAATTTGTTAATAATTTTTTAAATTTTCAAGTACGAAAAACAATATTTTCAGCAACACACGCATGATTGATTTTTTTAAAAGATTTTGATCCCAGCAAAAAATATCCATAGTCTCGCTGAATCTCGCTTTGACTGCGCTTGATAAAACCTCCTTAATTTTTGTAATAAATATGAAACTCACATTGTGTGTTGTTCATGATCAGCTTCTTGTTTATCGGTGCTCGATTTGTCAGACTTTGAGTCGATGCTGGCGGTGTCAATCGGTGCTCGATGTGACGCTTCGAGTCGTTGCTGACGAATGGTTCCGAAAAAACAAATTTCGAAAAAATCCCGCACTAGATTTTTTCACTCCGATTTCTTGAAATGTAATTAGGATAGAGTTGAAACTTTTTCGAAAAATCGCCAGAGCAGTTCATCGAATCAATAAAAATTATGAAGAAAGTCAGAACTTTCAATTCATTGGATAAATAAAAATTCAGAAGAAAGTCAGAACTTTCTTCATAGTTTTTATTGATTCGATGAACTGCTCTGGCGATTTTTCGAAAAAGTTTCAACTCTATCCTAATTACATTTCAAGAAATCGGAGTTAAAAAATCTACTGCGGGCTTTTTTCGAAATTTACCGTACGCATTTTTAATACATAAAAAAATTACTAGGAATAAATTGAATAACGAGGTAGTTTTCTATTCACAAACAACGATCAAAGTGAACTGTGACGCTCGTTTGTTTTTTCGGAGCCATTCGTCAGCAACGACTCGAAGCGTCACATCGAGCACCGATTGGCACCGCCAGCATCGACTCAAAGTCTGACAAATCGAGCACCGATAAACAAGAAGCTGATCATGAACAACACACAATGTGAGTTTGATATTTATTACAAAAATTAAGGAGGTTTTATCAAGCGCAGTCAAAGCGAGATTCAGCGAGACTATGGATATTTTTTGCTGGGATCAAAATCTTTTTAAAAAATCAATCATGCGTGTGTTGCTGAAAATATTGTTTTTCGTACTTGAAAATTAAAAAAATTATTAACAAATTAGTAAACACAAAAAGTAGTTAACATAACATCCAGAAAACTTAAACTTTTTAGCAAAAATTGATTCTTTAATTCATCCGCTTATATATAAATGTTCAGATTTTTTTGCCAATCTGTTTAATCAATTATCTGAAAATTTCCCGAGAATGGTACAGAGTTCTTTTTTGCACAACATATCTAAAAATCATTTTTTTTTTCGATTCTTCAAAATTAAATTTTTTATATTTCGAAAGTTGGAAGAAAATTAACGAATTAATTCCGACTAAAAAAGAAGGTTTTCCGGATATCTTTGTATTTTTCATGTATCTGTTAATACATTTTTTTGAATTGTGGCAAAAAATTATTGCATATTCATGTTTGCGTCATAGGGACAATGGCCTTGCAATGGAAGCTGGTGAACGAGAGGATGGCGAGAGATCGCGATTTTAAAGGGTGCAACCCAATTAGCGCCTTCTATATGTGGAGGTAACCGAGAATAGAAACGATTAATTATGAGATCCTACAAAAAAAGCTAAATTCTTAGTCTTGGAAATAAATAATAAGAAAGTAAACTATCAATAAAAAAATAATTCACCTACAAACAATACGAAAATAAATAACTCACAATAAATAATCCAGAATGAATGATCAAAAAATAAAGAAATCAAAAATAGAGCATTTAACAATACCTAATTTCTTCACATAACTCTGTTTCAGTTCCTTGGCAGAAGAAACGATGCCGGCGGGCTTCGGCGGGGCGTAATGTCAGAAAAAATGGGACGAGCTACTTGCAGAGTGCATGGTAAGTCTGAATTCAAAAATATTCCTACAAAATAAAAAATTCGAAAAATTATATGGATTCTAAAAAATCAATAAATTTATACATTTTTTTTTGGATTTTCAAAAAATTATTATTATTATTAATAGCTCATTATTTCCGCTGAAGCGGGAATAATAAGCCATTCTTCCCGTTAAATCACTTTTTCTCCCTTCCCATATAGCATTTTCACATACATTGCATATACATCGTATAAACATTTGCGGATATACAATGTCCTATGTATATACGTATGCACGTCGTATCACATCATATGTATATGAAATGTATTTGCAAAGGAGACACCTATTCATGTACATTGAACATACACTGGATATCCATGAGGATATACATATTATGTGCACAGTATGTACTGTAACGCGGCATTTCGCGTTACGCGGTGTCCGTTGCATCTCTCCCCCCTTCGACGTCGCCCGCGACATAGAAATGGTCCAGCCAGCAAGCCGGGATACGGCTGCAAGGCAAAATAGGGCAAAACTGCGGCGTCGCGTCAAATCGACCAGACCTACGCGAGATTATAGGAATTATTTATTGATTTCGTTTGGAACACATTTTACATGTCACGGTCCCCGCTCCCACTGGCGATCAACGTTTCTTTCCTTCTACGAGTGAGGTACTGCATCAGTACCTCCAATCGGCATGGTCTTTGGGATCCAGGAGCTCAGAGGAAGAGGAGACGCCAGCAGCGAGGGCAGCTCCACGCATCAAGAAATCGGCACCGTGGCGACAGTACATCGGCCTCCTATTTTGGAAATTCATACGCGAGAGTTTGGAACTCCCGCGTCGAATGGTAGTCTGTCTTCGCGACAGACCACTAATAAATGTGTCGCTGCGAAGGGATGCGTACCCTCCGCGCACTCCTCTCGTCCACGAGCGATTTTGGCGAGTCCGGCACGCGCCGCGACTCGTCACTTGTTGGCTGGACACGCGTGCGAACAGTAGCGCACGAACTATTGTAATATATTGGAAACCGTATTGGAAATATTATATCGGACCATAGGACTTAATTGGAATAGAAGGAAGGACGTTGTTTCGGTCCTTAACACGGAGCATCGCGTGATAGAGGTGGGTCAGTGCATTTTAATATTGTACTGTCAGGTGCCGTGACATAACAAATAGTTGTTTATGGTAATTATTGGGAAGAAATTCAGGCCTTCTGCCACCACGAGGCGAGACGATTTTCGTCTCGCCAAGAGAATATCTCGCTGGGTCTGCTCGGTTTGGCTACGGCCAACCGCACGAAAGACTCTAACTTTAGCCGAAAATTGTATTTATTGTATTTGATTTTGAATAGTTTTTTTTGGGAATATTTAATTTATTGGAAAATACGAGACGTGCCTCAGCCGTCCCGTAGCGTAAGAGTGAGAGAGACGACTCACTATTTTGGCGGCGTGACGCGTAGCGTTCACGCCCATTATTTGTGAAATTGTAATTCCTTTTGGAAAATTATTTTGGATTTATTAATAATAATTTATATTGTATAGAATCAGTTGTGCCAACGAGCACGGATTCCCCTTCCGGGAACCATTTTTTTGTAAACCAGCAGTTGGGAATATTGGAGGTTCCAAGCCTCCTATTGTAGTCACCAGTTATTTTATTTTGTCTAATTAAAGCGAGCACATTATACATTAGATCGGTTTTCGGGTTTTGCAGTTATTTTTGAAGATTCTCCCCTCTTAACCCCTCACGACCTAGTCTCTCGGATTGAGCAGCTTGTGCGAAGAGTATTCGCGTCGAATAATTGATAGTTTTCTTCCTCTTGGCCCTTCAGGCAATAAAAGAAGGGCCTGGCGCCCTAGTGCATTTTTGGTGTATTTAAGGGTGTCGAATTTGTTGAGCGTTTCTCCGGGATAATTTTCCCGAATTATCTCGGAATAAAGAATCGTGTTACAATTTGGCGCCCAACGTGGGGCCCGAGAGGAGAGTCTCATCGGAAAAAATAACTGAAAACAATTTTTTCGGATCGTCATTGTTGCATGTGGGTAATGGGAAAATTTAGGAACATTGGGAAATATAATATACGCGTGATTAGCTACGTGAGAGAAGGACGCAGCTGTAGCGTCGGCTCCTCGCGCGAGGTAGCAAGAGCGCGCGAGCCGCTGACCGCTAGCGCGCCACTCAAGGCATAGTCGCGCGGAGGTAAACAAACAAGGAGACGTCGTACATCGATTTAGAGCTCGATTTCACTTAGCATTGCGAGGAATATAATATTCCTCGAAATAAAATTTCACTTGATTTCGAGACTCGGGACGGATGAACGCAAGAGTATCCTTTGAGTATCTCATTAACCCTCGGATATTGGAAACCTGGAATAGTCACTGCTGGTTAAATTAGCATTTCGGAAATTTGTAATTTTGGGATTTTTGAAGTAATTTTGAAGTTTTGAAATAATTTTGGAAACGCGAAATCATTTTGAAAATTTGAAATAATTTTGGAAATTTGTCATGTTGGAATTTTGTAATTTTGGACATTTGAAATAATTTTGGAAGTTGGTAATTTTGGAAAATTGAAATAATTTTCGAAAATTGAGATAATTTTGGGAATTGGAATAATTGTTGCGGAACATTAAAATTATTTTTGACTCATAATTTTGTTTTGAAAATTAAATTTTTTTGGAAACACCATTATACTGGGAACTTCTTCTGGAATTTATTTTTTCCGGAAATTTGACCGATTCGAAATTTAACTTTGGTTGCATTGATACTTTTTTGTGAAACTTGACTTTTTTTGGGAACCTCCCCAGTCATGAATAATAGGAATTCAAGTATTTTTGGAACATCGAAAGTCAAAATCATATTGGAAATTTGGTAAATTAAAGTAATTTTGGTAATTCGGAAAATTTCGGTAGTCTTGAAAATTTGGAAAATATAGGACATTTTGGACATTTGGGAAAATATAGGAAATTTTGGAAAGTCATTGTCACCACCCACCTTCATATTGCTTCGTTCCTCCTGTCGATTCAAATCGACATTAATTTAGTTTTTTGGGAAATTAAGGGAGAGACGGCTCTCCCTGAACGCGACTCGTGGAGAGACTCTTCCTAGCGTTTGCAGCGTGAATCGTCCACGGGAGGGTATCGATCCCTCCCCGCCAACAAGTCAGATAGTTTTTTCGGAATAGTTTTGTTTTTGTCTCTGTCAACCCCCGGACACGTGACATACAATAGTTTTTGGGAATCGTTCACATTTTTTTCGGAATAACCGGTTAAATGGTAGTTTTTTTGGAAATCGTTTTTTGTTGGAACGATGGTTTCGTGGTCTCTGATGTGGCCCATTGCTTGCAATCCGCTACATTGAGTTTTCCGCGAAACACATGTTTCTTATATTCGCTGGATTGTACTTTCCCTTCGGAAATTCAATTTGGCCACGCTTTTGAATTTTAGTTTTTTCGGAAATAATTGGTATTTAAGACCCTTGTCACGTGTCAAACACTTCAAAAGAGAGTAGAGTCGAGATTGTGGTCCAGCAGGTGCAGCAATCGAGACTCCCGAGGTTCGTCGCTCGGCTAGCCGAGGATAGTGGAGACTGTGGTCCAGTAGGTGCAGCAGACTCCACTTTTAAGCTCGATTCATGGGTATCATCGTCAAGTAGTCTTGCCACGCGAAATGAAAAATGTCTCACGGCCAGTCAATCCGTTATCATGGGGAAAGCCGTACTCTCCCCAGCAAACGACGCGTCCAGCAATGGAACGTCAAGTTTTGGGCATCAAGAGGGGAATGCGCCGAGACATTTCTTGATCGATTCTGTTATAAATGCGATAAATACGGCCTGTCGAGAGCCGATCGTCTTACGCTTCTCCCCGAAATCTTGGAAGGCACCGCGGCCATGTGGTATAGTCCCTGACGTGGAAATAGTCCCTCCCGAAGATTCCCGACTGGCAACATCGTTATTGGAACCCCATAGTTTTTCGGGAGAAATCCACCAAGCAGAAGGCTCGAGAAAACCTAGTAACATCTCGGTGGACTCGCTACCTGCGGATTTCTCAAATTGTTTGGAAAATACTTCGGAGGGGGAAGTGGAATGTCAAGAAGACTTCCTTACCCCATCCCAAGAAAATAGTTCTTTTTGTTGTTCTCCGGAGGGGGAAGCGGAATGTCCAGAGGACTCCCTTACCCCTCCCCAAGAAAATAGTTCTTTTCGTTGTTCTCCGGAGGGGGAAGCGGAGTCTCAAGAAGACTCCCTTCCCGCTTCCCAAGAGAATAGTTTTTCGGCTTCGGAAAGACACAGCGATGCAGAGGGTCCGAGGAGGCCAAGCAAGAGCTCCGCCAACTCGCACTCTGCCGATGTCGCATTAACATCTAGGAAAATGTCGGAGCGGGAAGAAGACGGTCAAAGGGACCCTTCCCCATCCCGCAAAAATAGTTTTTGGAAGCAGTGCGGTACTCGATACCGCACGACAGCTACTGACGCAGTACTCGGTATCACGGCGATCGAGAGCAATGAGAAATCGGCTCCCCCGCTGATCGAGCCGAGGAAAGGCGTCGGGTAATTGGAAACACATTTTTTGGGTAATGTTGCAAGGTAGTAGTGGTCTCCCGAAGGAACTACTCCCTTGTAGCCACGCGTCAGTACCGTCATAATCGAACTTTAAAAAAAAGTATGACTGGGAAAGCGAATTGTTTTTTGGTCTTGTGAGAATTTTTCCATACACTTTCCCTTCCCATTGTAATTTAACTATGCTGCCGGGAGGTGTATGATTAAGAAAAAATTATTGAGGAGCCTGAGGAAGGGCAAAGAACATCCCCTACCCCAGCTAACTCCGAATTTGTTTTTAAATTGGTATTTTTTTTTTTGGAATATTGGTAATTGGTTTTATGGGTTATTGTGGTTTCGGAAAATAGAATAGTTTTTGGTTGTGACGTTGTTTTTGGGTTTGGAAACATTGGAAACAGAATCTCCAGTAAGTTGGTCTGGTCGATCGAGCCGACCCCGCAGTTTTTTGGAAATCGAGCATGTCGCGGAGTCACGGTACCTTCCCACCTCTCGCCGGAAAGGTGCGTTTAAGGAAGGGGGAGTTGTAACGCGGCATTTCGCGTTACGCGGTGTCCGTTGCATCTCTCCCCCCTTCGACGTCGCCCGCGACATAGAAATGGTCCAGCCAGCAAGCCGGGATACGGCTGCAAGGCAAAATAGGGCAAAACTGCGGCGTCGCGTCAAATCGACCAGACCTACGCGAGATTATAGGAATTATTTATTGATTTCGTTTGGAACACATTTTACATGTCACGGTCCCCGCTCCCACTGGCGATCAACGTTTCTTTCCTTCTACGAGTGAGGTACTGCATCAGTACCTCCAATCGGCATGGTCTTTGGGATCCAGGAGCTCAGAGGAAGAGGAGACGCCAGCAGCGAGGGCAGCTCCACGCATCAAGAAATCGGCACCGTGGCGACAGTACATCGGCCTCCTATTTTGGAAATTCATACGCGAGAGTTTGGAACTCCCGCGTCGAATGGTAGTCTGTCTTCGCGACAGACCACTAATAAATGTGTCGCTGCGAAGGGATGCGTACCCTCCGCGCACTCCTCTCGTCCACGAGCGATTTTGGCGAGTCCGGCACGCGCCGCGACTCGTCACTTGTTGGCTGGACACGCGTGCGAACAGTAGCGCACGAACTATTGTAATATATTGGAAACCGTATTGGAAATATTATATCGGACCATAGGACTTAATTGGAATAGAAGGAAGGACGTTGTTTCGGTCCTTAACACGGAGCATCGCGTAATAGAGGTGGGTCAGTGCATTTTAATATTGTACTGTCAGGTGCCGTGACATAACAAATAGTTGTTTTTGGTAATTATTGGGAAGAAATTCAGGCCTTCTGCCACCACGAGGCGAGACGATTTTCGTCTCGCCAAGAGAATATCTCGCTGGGTCTGCTCGGTTTGGCTACGGCCAACCGCACGAAAGACTCTAACTTTAGCCGAAAATTGTATTTATTGTATTTGATTTTGAATAGTTTTTTTTGGGAATATTTAATTTATTGGAAAATACGAGACGTGCCTCAGCCGTCCCGTAGCGTAAGAGTGAGAGAGACGACTCACTATTTTGGCGGCGTGACGCGTAGCGTTCACGCCCATTATTTGTGAAATTGTAATTCCTTTTGGAAAATTATTTTGGATTTATTAATAATAATTTATATTGTATAGAATCAGTTGTGCCAACGAGCACGGATTCCCCTTCCGGGAACCATTTTTTTGTAAACCAGCAGTTGGGAATATTGGAGGCTCCAAGCCTCCTATTGTAGTCACCAGTTATTTTATTTTGTCTAATTAAAGCGAGCACATTATACATTAGATCGGTTTTCGGGTTTTGCAGTTATTTTTGAAGATTCTCCCCTCTTAACCCCCCACGACCTAGTCTCTCGGATTGAGCAGCTTGTGCGAAGAGTATTCGCGTCGAATAATTGATAGTTTTCTTCCTCTTGGCCCTTCAGGCAATAAAAGAAGGGCCTGGCGCCCTAGTGCATTTTTGGTGTATTTAAGGGTGTCGAATTTGTTGAGCGTTTCTCCGGGATAATTTTCCCGAATTATCTCGGAATAAAGAATCGTGTTACAGTACACATATGTCCTGTCTAAAAAAACGGAAAGATTAATTCGAAATAATTATCTGCATTCATTGAATTCGGTTTATCTTGCACTTTTAATTGGATATTCGGAATTATTGCATTGATCGGTACATATCTATTGCTGAAAAAAACACATATAAATTTCTTTGCTGTTCGTGGGAATCGAACCTGGATCCTCTGGGTGACTGCCGGGTGCCTTAGCCCACTCGGCCATTGACATCGTAGAAAATTTTTATTTTTATTGTCTATTTGAAGTATACTAAAAATAAAAACGCGTCAAGACTACATTTATTTAGAGGGTTGCGACTGAATTATATAAAGTATTAACACAGTAGGACGGTGACCTATCAATGTACTGACCCCTGAGAGACATTGAAAAATTCGGCCGTTAGGCGGTCAACCATCCAAGTACTGAACTTGAAGAACTTGAAAAAACTCGGATGGGAAGCGATCACGAATGCAAGTACTGATCCTTGCGGGAGTCCAAAAATTTCAACCGTGGCGCGGTCACTCATCCAAGTACTGACCTACGAGGCGCTTAGAAAAATTTCTTGTCATTTTTTCGGACTTTTTTTTTCAAATAAAAAACAATTCTTCAGTAGTTGCGTAGAACTCAATATTTTTTAAATCTTTGTGAGACACAAAGATTTTAAAAAATGCAGATAATTATTTTGTAATTCATTTTTTCGTTTTTTTTTTAGACAGGACGTAAGTGTACATACGGTACACATAATATGTATATCCTCATGGATATCCAGTGTATGTTCAATGTACATGAATAAGTGTCTCCTTTACAGATACATTTCATATACATAGGACATTGTATATCCGCAAATGTTTATACGATGTATATGCAATGTATGTGAAAATGCTATATGGGTACATCCTTAGGTAATTAATTCGTGGACGTTTGATTTTCTTCCTATGTTGATGGATTGCATATACATGAAATATCTTACGAATATGTCCGTATATGACGCTCAAATTCGTATTATTCAAGTATGTACATAAAATGTGTTCTTGACATTCATGGGTGTATATACCTGCATGTATGTAGAATAAATATCCATAGAATATACAGGACATACTTTTCACATTAAGGACCTAAAATGGATATACATCGAATATCTGATTCTATATGGGTTTGGCGAAAAACATCGACAACTTTCCACCCTCGTGGCGGCATGAAAATATGGTCACTTTTCAGCGCAATTGAAAAAAAAAAATGGCGTATGCTACTCGAAAGGAAGTGCCTTTTCACCTCGTTTGAATTTTTGCCCTCGCTTCGCTCGGGCATCAAACTTCCCACTCGGTGACAAGTCGCACTTTCCTCACTTGGGTTACTGTTATAACAGTGAATATATTAAATTTTCAGAATTCATATGAATGAATATTTCATAATTTTTGTCACCATATTAAATATTAAATCATATCGATTCGAAAAATTCAGCGAATTAATTTTAAATAAAAAAAAGGTTTTCCATGAATTTTCTATCGTCCCTACATAATATAAAATATTGTGTTCTAAAATATAAATACCTTATATAATTTTAGGTCCTATTTGACAGCGGCTCCAGGATGTCGATGTCGAAACAGGAACGGTAGTCATTAGAGGATTTCATCCATTCCTGGAAGTGTTTCTAGAATTTTTCTGTCCCGGCAGATGACAGAGAGTAATTTACCAGTGAAAAATTGTTTGACTGAATGTTAAATAATTTAATTAATTCACATAAAATACAATTCAGTCTCAATTCAATAGGAGCTGTGTTATAATAATAAAAAGTATTTTATTCTTTTGAAAAATCGTTCTTCTATACTTTTTTTGTATCTCTAAAATCTGGCAAGGATTAACTATTTTTTATTTCGCGGCACTTTTCGAACATCGTTTTTCTAAACTACCTATTTTTGGTTTTCCGGCAAAAAATGGTTTTTCTATAATTTTTTCGCAGGTCAAAAATCTGGGTAGAATTTACAATTCTTTATCTTGCGGCACTTTCCGAAAATCGTTTTTCTAAACTACCTATTTTTTATTTTCTTGCAATCTGTAATTTTTGTTTTTTTATAGTTTTTTTCGAAACTAAAAAATCAGCTCACGATTTACTTATTTTTGCATTTCCGGCACTTTTGATAAATCTTTTTTCTATACTTTTCTTTCGAAATTAAAAAAAATGCTCAAGATTTTCATATATTTACTTTTCAGGTGCTTTTGAAAAATGGTTTTTTATTACTGTTTTTCGAAACTCAAATATCTGGCTAGAATGTGCAACTTTTTATTTTGCCGCACTTTTTAAAAATCTTTTTTCTAAACTATCTATATTGGCTTTTCTTGCAATCTGTAATTATTGCTTTTTATACTTTTTTTCGAAACTCAAGAATTGCCCAAGATTTTCCTATTTTTACTTTTCCGGCATTTTTGGAAAGTCGTTTTTCTAAACTACCAATTTTTGCTTTTCTTGCAATTTGTATTTATTGAAATAAATACAAATTATTTGTATTTATTGAAATAAATACAAATTATTATTATTATTTATTTGTATTTATGCGAAATTCGCATTTCGAAAGTTTAGAACTTTTAGAAGTTTAAAATTTTAGAAGTTCAAAAACTCCGTAAGTCAATTCTCCGAACTGCCAAATTTCCGAAAGTACACTGTACAGCTGATAACAAACATATACGAGGGAGAGATGCGAGGGCGTTTTCGGATTTTGACCTTTTGGATTTTTACTATTCGGATTTTGAAACTTTCTGAGTTTTTCTTTTCGTAGTTTTAAATTATCGGACTTTCGCGTATCAGATATTTAAGTTTTCGATTTTCTGACATCTTGTACTTTCAGTTTGTTGATCTTTCGTATTTCTACTCTTTCTGATAATTTTTTTTCAAAATACTTAGATATCGGCTACTCTCTGTTCGGAAAATTAAATCATTGAACAATATGACTATTCGTCAATGAGTATTCGCGCTGCTTCAATGTGTTCGGAGTTTTAAGCTTTCTTAATTGAAATTCGATTTTTATTGCTGTAGATATTGTTTATTGTCGGCTAACTATTCAATCGGTTTGTAGGGCTTTCTGGAATTTATTCTTTCGCTTTTTTTTATTTCGGGACATTGACTTTTCGGTTTTTTAAATATCGTTAATTAGGATTTTCCAATTATTTGAAGTAGTGCAAAAAAAAATCACGAATGTGGTCGATCCGAATATTTAGCATTCGGGAATTCAATCACGCACACGCACACGCACACGCACACGCACACGCACACGCACACGCACACGCACACGCACACGCACACGCACACGCACACGCACACGCACACGCACACGCACACGCACACGCACACGCACACGCACACGCACACGCACACGCACACGCACACGCACACGCACACGCACACGCACACGCACACGCACACGCACACGCACACGCACACGCACACGCACACGCACACGCACACGCACACGCACACGCACACGCACACGCACACGCACACGCACACGCACACGCACACGCACACGCACACGCACACGCACACGCACACGCACACGCACACGCACACGCACACGCACACGCACACGCACACGCACACGCGCATACGCAGGTTTGTTATTGAGCCAACAAACAATATCGATCCAAATTTGGAATCCGGACGAACTCACCTTTCGGAGACATTCGCCTTCGTACTAAAAGACCCGAAATTCTTCATCTTCTTATTAATGGGGATAATTGACAAAAGAATGAGTGTTTTTTTTCTTTTTTTGCATCGCCAACTTTTCTCTTCTCCTATGTGTTCGAAAGACTACCAGTACGCTGAGGAGCGTTGATTATCGCAACGCTGAGTTGTCTTTTTATGAATTATTGAGGATTCTCATTTTTTTTTATTTTTGGCATTTTGCTTTTATATATGTACGGTTTTAACGTCAAGAGCCCAATAGCTTGCAAGCGAATGCCGAACTTAACAATATGTGCATTATATACTTATTATTTTGAGTGTGACTGTAAATATTGCTTTCTCATTAGGAAACTGTTATCAACAAAGATATATCTTTCCAATATTTTTATGACAATGTTTGTAGTGTTTCAAATTATTTCAAAAGTTTGTCTATTTAAGTTATGTGGCGAGTGTACGAGTGTACGAGTGTACGTGCGAAAGAATTACACCATTTCTGCGTGAAAAAATTAAACTCCAAGCGAAATAAGGAATAATAATACGCAAAATAATTCTGAGATGCAAATTTACGCCAATGAAAATTTCACAAGTAAACAATGTGCGGATTTTCTAGTACATTTAATTTCAGATGTATTAGTATACATTACATACTATCAATCATGACATGTTACTTTTCATCCATTGTCTTAGCTGTACAGAACAGTGCTTACACACATAAACGCTATCTTTATCATTCAAATAATCTGTGGCATCCCGTTCCATCTTCTTCACACAGTCTGTATGTACCCAGTGCTTGCATTTCTCGCATTGAACTGACCATTCATCATCATTTGATCCTTTATCACAGAGATAACAAACATATTGCATCGAATCAGAGAGTTCAAGTAATTCATGGGCTACTTGCTTTCTGAATTCGCCCGGTTTGAAATTGGGATTTTTCAACGGTTTCCTTGTAGCAATGCAGTCCATGAAGTACATTATGTAGCTTCCGCAATTGCAGCCATCTTTTTGAATCGGTCTTTCCACGTTTTCGTCAATTAATTTCCACTCTACATTGCATAAATTATTGGGTGTATCGCTGAATTTTTTGCAATCTTTTAGAAAGTTTTCAAATGCCGTGAAACCTCTATTTCTGTCTATTAATTGTTTGTACATAGGGTCGATATGCGTTGCTGTTTTTTCTTCCAAATTCAAAACCATTAGCATCCAGTGCTTTTTATAAACATACGGCATGAGTACTGTATTGCTGAAATTAGAAGTTATGTGATACATCCGCCATTTTTTGTACATTGGCAAATTGTAGTTATCGCCCATGATCTGTAATGTTTCGTATGCAGGAATGTAATTTACATTATTCCATGCATATGTTCCAAGTTTTCCAATTGCATAGCTATCGACAACGCCGCTTGAAATGTACGCTGGTCTCAATGATCTATAATCTTCCGCTAGTAACTGGAAGCAAGTGTCCCTTATTATGGGTTCATCGCGCTCGCAGCTATATTGTGCCATCCAATAATAGAATTTCTTACGATTATTATTACAAATTACTTTCATATAATATTCTTCATCGGGTAATAAGGCATTTTTAAAGGCACATGGGTGAATTGAGTCGGTAGATGCCGTACGGTTCGTCGAAACAGCTGATAATTGACGCAGCCCAATTTCACCAGTCGTATTCATTGAATTAAGTTTTGTTGCATCAATTGTAGCATTTGGTAATATCGCTGTTTCGGTATCCTTATCAATCTCATAATCAGAAAAGCAACCTTTATCGTTATACCAATGTAACGTCCGGAGACGTGCAGAAAAGAGAATCGCGCCGAGCGGTTAACGCGACTCTAAATTTTACACCAATCTATAGGATCGATTATTGTAAAGGAAGTGGGAGTACGCCGGAGATCTCGAGAGACCTTGTCTTTATAATCAGTAAAAGATAAAACGTTAGTTGATCCGTGATGCAACTACAATTTATTTAAACAAGATGCAAGTTCTTACAATTCATATAGTAACAATAAATACCTTTAACAAGACGATGCTTAACAGTCGGTTCCTTACTCTCTCAATGTTTCGTGGTGATACTCGTGTCACACGCACAGGATTCGATTAGTCGCAGAGACGTCGAACACAATATTTCGCACGTTTACAATATTTCTTAAATTGATCAGAACACAATAACGATTTGAGCAAAATAGGATGGAACTACTCGTACTCAGCTAACGGAGAAGCCGCGCGTCGCGATATGTCGTACAAACGAAGATCGGTCTCCCGATGTACAGACTCGTAGGCTCTACCGAAGACTGACTTGATTTTGATTAGAAGTCGTGCTTTAAATACTATTCTAAGGGAATGGGGTTTACAAATAAGGGCATCGGATGAGTGAAACGAGTTACACTGGTTGCTAGAATTCGGGCTACAATACTGTAGTCTATATAATGTAACACGGTAGATTTTGTATCAGCTCCACCCCGCAGGCTGGCTCGAAGGCCATCACACTCCGCTTATATTTTGTTTTAGTATTTTAGAGCAGTATTTTTGGATTTAGTTTATAGGAATATTTTGTGTAGAAATTCCCCCCTTTACCCCCCTTCCCATCCCTAGTATGAATGTGAAATGAGTAATAGCCCCCCGAAGACCATGGAGGCCCTCAAGGACGAGATAAGAGGCTACGGCAGCTTAGACAGAGTGACGTGGGGAGAGTGTGGGCTGGAAAAACCATCTGACCCCGGACAGCATCCGAGCCAGCTGATGAGTACACCCCGCACCACACGAGTAGCCTCCACACGCGTGTGGACATAAGTTGGAGTTAGCCGCCCGACTGCGTGGGTGTACTCGCACTACTAGGATCGCCAGCGGCACTCAAACGGCCCGCGGCGATCACTCCAGCCAGCTGTGCTACGCTGCCTCGCCACTGCACTGCTCGAGCGCCACTGACCAGCCACACTCGATCCGTTGATCGATGTCGAAGCTCCGTAGTGCTCGGGAGCCGACGAGTCCCGAGGATCGACGAGGGTCTCCGAAAACATCGAGGAAGAAGAAGGATGACATTTTTCTTATCACTTCGAGCTTCGCCGTCGCCGTGTCCTCCCTTGAGATATTATAGCAAAGTTTGTGAGTCCTCGTGGGAGTTGTCCACGGGACTAGGATTGTGTGTGTGTGTGTGATAATTAGCGTGAGTAATTTTTATTTGTTGTGAGACCCCTTTTTCCCCTTTTCGCCCTGTATTTTTTAAGTTATTAGAGTTTGTATTTTTCATTGGTTATATCGAGTCAACCGGCTGCCACCCCGTGGAGACCGGCACGTTTTCCTTAGTCTTAATTAGCGATTATTTTGTGTTTTCTGCGTGCGAGGTAGTGTGGTGGTGATCGCGACTATCTCGGCGATATTTAACCTTAATTTTCTTTCCCGATTTTATTGATATTTTCGCCCCATTATCGAATATTCCCATGCCACCCCCCCCCCTTTCAGCCATACCGAGGTAATAATTAAGAAGCCATAGAGTTCGGGAACCCTCCCCCCTGAAATCGTCTCTATTTTGGCTAGCCGAGTTACCCCACTTTTTGCCATATTTTTGTTATTAATTTTTCCCTATTTTGCCATATTTGTGTTATTAATTTTTCCCCATTTGGCCATAGTTTGGTTATTAATCTTTTTTGTCCCCTGTAATTTGCCTATTTCCCCCCGTGACACCCAGAGTCCCTGCCACCGGTAACCCCCACCATTTCCCCCACCCGACCGTGCTGGACTCTGAAATTTTTCGACGTCGCCCGGACTTAGAAAATTTTCGACAGTCTTGGGACTTAGAAAATTTTCAACAGAGTCGGACTTAGAAAAATTTCAGCTCCTCTCGGACTCTGAAATTTTTCGACGTCGCCGGGACTTAGAAAATTTCCGACGTCCTCTCGGACTCTGAAATTTTTCGACGTCGCCGGGACTTAGAAAATTCCCGACGTCCTCCGGACTCTGAAATTTTCCCCCCGTCTTGCGCAGTCCCCCCTCCCCCCCCCCAACGGTGCTACACGTCACGTAGCTGGCGCCCATTTGAGTTTTGCCATTATAGTTATTTAGTTAACGCGAGTTATTATATTCCCTTCCTTTAGAGTTATTGTATTGAGTTTTCCTTTTGTTTTTTTTTTTGAGCTTTTTGTACCCTTATTAAATCGAGTTTGGTTATTTTTCTTATAATTATTTTATTTTTCTTACGTCTTTTCACTAACCCCTTCCCCTCCTAATAAAAAGGGAAGCCGGTTATAATAAAAAAATAGATATTCTAGTAGGTTCCAAGTGTAACGCTTCTTAGTAGGCAAGAGAGCTCAGTTCTTTTATCTAGTGCGGCTGACGGCAATAATTTGTGCAGTTTATGATGCCTCTTCAGTTGGGGTGACAACACCTAACGTTAGGCGACGCATCGTCTCATAAGTGGTTGAGCGCCTCCCACCGTTCGAAGAGTCACACTTGTCCTATGTTCGGCACTGCGTTTACGCGGATGCTGAAAATCCGGGAGGTCGGTACCTTGCGTGTGAAAGAATTTTAAAAGCTTCTCTGAAGGAGAGCTTGCTCGAGTTTGGTGTCTATTATTGCTTCCACATGCGGAATCGATGTCCCTGCTTCTAAATGCCGGTGCGAACTTACGAGATAGCGGTCGGTTTAGTATGTTTCAACGTGTCGTGCTGTTAGTGACTGGACAGTCGTGTGGTGAGAGTGGCAATCGTGGTGAAAAAGAATTCGGAGGAAAAGTGTTGTACGTGACACCAATAATCGTCGATTTTAGGAACGATTTTTTTAGATTCGTCGGAGGGCAGTCTCTGTTTTTTTATTTCTGAATTTAGTTTTGTGCCATCATAATGAGATTTGCCTTTTGCATCCAGCCTTCTGTGACTTTTGAATTATCGGCCATCTCTGGGTCATCTGGATCATCGTATATTCTCTCAGCCGTTTTTCCTATATTTTTTTGAACGCTCAGAAGTTGTTTTAAATCATGACGGGAGCAAATATCATCTTTATGATCTCGCATTAGGTTAATAAATTCACCACCAGCGATATTCTTCTTCGATTTTAAGATTATATGCTTCAGTATTTGGAAGAATCCTTCCGCACATGCATTGCTCAATCGTAGAACTCCTGGAAGTATTCTATTCAGTATTATGGCCGACCACATTGGCACATATGCCATATAGGTACGTGTGATATACGTCGCAATTTCGGGATTATAGCACGAATGTGTTTTTATCTCTAGACTTTTCATCGCTATTTATTTTTTTTGCAACATCCGTTAATATGTATTTGTAACGTTTGTAAAACGGGGAGTTTGTGTAGATAGCTGCATGTATTTCATTATCAGAAATGTTTATTTCGTCCATTTCGTTTTCCGATTCATTTTCATCGTTATCCACATGTTTCTTGTAACATTTAATACTCAACCTTGACATTGCTCCTTTCGCAGTTGAATCAGATTTCGTGATCAGTATTGTTGTCGTGTCTGCAAATGCTTTATCTAGTTCTTCTACAGTCTTACATTGCACCATAACTGCAACACAATTCAAAACTATTTGATTTTTCGTGTAAAGAGCGAAATTTCTTTTGAGCGCATTACTCATACGATGCAGATTGTGAGCATTACAATAGTAAATAAAAAAAAAATCTTTCGGCAGACTACATCTGCTTTGCAAGAAATCATACATTTTCTGCAAATAATCTGTAATGTTGCTTTCCATCCATGCCTTTATTATGGCGCGTATTATGGCCCAAGTAGAAGAGGCCCACGATCGCGAGACAGAAGGGGCGTGGCCTAGTGGCGCCAGGCGCCAGAGGGGCGTGGCCTAGTGGCGCCATAAAGGGGGCATGGTGGGGGTATCCCCTCCCCCTCCCTAGGGTGTCTTCCTCCCCTCCCTTGAGAGCCCTCCCTCCCAGACAAGCCCTGTAATTGTCCCTCCCTCTTCCCATGGCGCCATAAAGGGGGCATGGTGGGGGTATCCCCTCCCCCTCCCGGGGGTGTCTTCCTCCCCTCCCTTGAGAGCCCTCCCTCCCAGACAAGCCCTGTAAGTGTCCCTCCCTCTTCCCACCCGGCCCCTCCCTTAAGTGCCCACCCTCCCATACAAGCCCTCTAATTGTCCCTCCGTCTTCCCGCCCTTTCCCTCCCACACAAGCCCTCTAATTGTCCCTCCCTCTTCCCACCCCTTAACCCTCCCTCTGAGAGAACGACTGTTATTCGTCTCTATACTTGTCCACCACCCCCTCCCTGTACGCATGTGATGTTAACTCACCCCTCTTCTCCTACCTCTTGTTTCCGTCCATGCTGTGGACCAAGATCGCGAAAGCACCACGTAGTTCGGGCATTCTGCTGGGGTCCGAAAATTGACGGTAGCGCCACCGGTGAGCGTCGCTGGAAGTCCCGAGCGGTGGCCCAAGATCGCGAGAGACGACGTGCTTTCGGCGCTCCGCCGTGGGTCTGACTGAGAGTCGGTGGTGGCGCCGCTGGTGGTCCGAGATCTCGAGAGACGGCGTGCTCTCGGCGCCCCGCCGTGGGTCCGGCTGAGAGTCGATGGTGGCTCCGCCGGTGAGTGTCGCCGGAAGCCCCAAGCGGTGGCCCAAGATCGCGAGAGCCGGTGCGCGCTCAGCGCTTCCTTACGTGTCCGATTGAGAGACGATGGTGGCGCCACCGGTGTGCGTTATTGGAAGTCCGGCTGGTGGTCAAGGATCGCGAGAGACCCGTGTGCTCCGTGGTATCCGACTGACCGTCTACAGTGGCGACGCGCGTGAGAGTGATATCAAATAGCGCACGCGGCCCAAGACCGCGAGAATCCCCTCCAGTCGCGACCCCCTCCCATAGCGCTCCCACCTTCACCCACCAGCGCGAGATGATCGGCGCGTCCGTATACTTGTTCTGCTCGCGCTTTTAATTCATGCTTATTCTTTGAATAAATGAAGATTTACATATTTATAAATTAGTTTATTTAAATATTGTTTATATGATACATTATTTTTATAATAATGTTCAGACACACACACAGAGCAACCAAACTACTAAAACTAGAAATACGATTCTTAAGAAAATCCGATTATAAAGAGTACATATTATCCACATTACAGGGTCCTTCGTCATTTGGCTGTAGCCGATTCCTTTATTGTTCCTTGGAGCAATCGATTATGAGCATGCCGTCGATGGTATCAATCGTCGTAGGTGTTAGAGAGAGAGAACCTGAGATGATGGCGTCAGGAGTGTTTCTTTATGACTAACCTATCTCATCGGTGATCGTCTGGTTAAATGTAGATGACTCATATGTCTTGGAAAATGAGGGGTAGAGGTTTCGAATGATAACAGTCACACAAGAAATGCGTTTTGAGTTTTATTACTGTCCAGCTCAACGCTGATCGTCTGTTTTTATGTAGATGATTCATGTGTCTTGGAAAATAAGGGTAAAAGGTTTCGAATGATAACAGTGATAAAAGAAATACGTTTTCAGTTATATTTTGTGTTTGTATTAAAATCTTAAAAAATACTGGTTTTATGTAGCCTTGGAAAATGAGGGAAAAGGTTTCGAACGATAAAAGTGACACAAGAAATATGTTGTCAGTTTTATTTTGTGTTTGAACATAAGTTTTGGTTTTCATTCAAATATAAAAAATTCCACCGAAAACCTTTTCATGTTTCGTTTGCATTAAAAATTTGCAAATATGACGTCTCAAAACTTTTTATTTTGTCAAAATTCCATGCAAACATAAAGTTTGGTTCTCATTCAAATATGGAGAAAAGATCCCCGGAAACCTTCTCATGTTTTGTTTGTATTAAAATCTCAAAATATGCCGTCTGAAAACTTTTTGATTTTGTCAACATTTCTTTCAACCATACATTTTCGTTTTCATTCAAATACGAATAAAAGGCTCCTGCAAACCGTTACATGTTTTGTTTGTATTCAAATCTGAAAATATGCCGTCTGAAAACTTTTTTATTTTGTCAACATTTTTTACAAACATAATTTTTTTGTTTTCATTTAAATATGAAAAAGGCCACCGGAATCGTTTTCATGTTTTGCTTGTATCAAAAATTTAAAAAAATATGACATCTGGAAACTTTTTGTTTTGTCAATATTTCTTTCAAACGTAAGTTTTGGTTTTCATTCAAACATAAAAATTCCACCGAAACCTTTTCATGTTTTGTTTGTATTAAAAATCTAAAAAATATGACGTCTCAAAACTTTTTATTTTGTCAAAATTTCTTGCAAACATAAATTTTGGTTTTCATTCAAATATGAAAAAGTCCACCTTTTCATGTTTCGTTTGTATTAAAAATCTAATAAATATGACATCCGAAAACTTTTATTTTGTCAACATTTCGTTCAAACATAAGTTTTGGTTTTCATTCAAATATGAAGAAAAGGATCCTGGAAACCGTTTCATGTTTTGTTTGCATTCAAATCTGAAAATATGCCGCCTGAAAATCTTTTTATTTTGGCAGCATTTTTACAAACATAAATCTTTCTTTTCATTAAAATATGAAAAGTCCACCGGAATCCTTTAGTTGTTTTGTTTGCATTAAAATCTAAAAATTGGTCGTCTTCAAAATTTTTGTCTTGTAAACATTTCTTTCAAACATAAATTTTCGTTTCCATTCAAATATGAAAAGTCCACCAGAATCCTTTTCATGTTTTGTTTGTATTCAAAATCTAAAAATTGGCCGTCTTCAAACTTTTTATTTTGTGAACATTTTTTTTCAAACATAAATTTTGGTTTTCATTCAAATATGAAGAAAAGTTTTGCTTGTATTAAAATCTGAAAAGCCGTCTGAAAACTTTTTTATTTGGTGAACATTTCTTTCAAACATACATTTTTGTTTTCATTCAAATATGAAACAGACCACCGTAAACCTTCTCATGTTTTGTTTGTGTTCAAAATCTTAAAATAGGTAGACTGAAAATTTTTTATTTTGGGAATATTTCATTCAAACATAAACTTTGATTTTATTTCAAGCATAAAATTATTTGTTTTTATTCAAATATGAAAAAGACAACCGGAATCTTTTTCATATTTTGTTTGTATTAAAATTTAAAAATATGACATCTGAAAACTTTTATATTTTGTCAATATTTCTTTTAAACATAAATTTTGGTTTTTATTCGAAAATGAAAAAGACCACCGGAATCCTTTTCATGTTTTGTTTGTATTAAAAATCTAAAAATCGGTCGTCTTCAAATTTTTTATTTTGTCAACATTTCTATCAAACATAAATTTTGTTATTATTCAAATATGAAAAGCGGTTACATGTATTTTGTTTGCATATTTTTAAAGCAAGATGTAAAAGTCCGTACGCTAGAAAATTCGATAAAAGTTTGGAAACGAACGTGACTCGAAGATTTTTTATAAGAGTGTTTTGTGCGTATCGCTAGACAAGATTGTTGAGAACATACATTTTCGTCCTCTGTTACACGGCTGTAATACTGATGAAAACGCTGAAGCGTAGGGTCGTCACTACACTTACACAGAGCAATACTTGCTTTGGGAATAATGGTGCGTCATTCCCCTATGTCAAGATAGGAGAAGGCACGACGAGCCGGGTGGTGTTTTTCTGTTTACAAGGTTGGACATATTTTTCATAAGGGTCGTTTACTAAGGTTACGAAAAGGAGTGTAGTTAACTTATGTTCTAATGAATGAAAAGTCGACAATATCGTACATCAACGAGAACAATTTAGGTGAAACTTCGGTAAGGATTAAACGGTGCCCATAGGCTTTCCAGATTTCGTTCGTGGCTAATGTATACGGATACTTGATGTTCGTGAAAAAAAAGGAAAGATGGAAAGGTCATATAAAAAGGAGTGAAGCGACAAGTATACTGAAAAATTCATTACTAAAGTGTTCAAATCACCATCATTTCTACTATTTAGTCAATATAGTGGGGTAGAAAACTATAAAGTCTCCTGAAGACATCGATCTACTACAATTAGCCATCGACAAGTTCCACGAGACAGTTGTCGTTCTCATATTCTTTCCTTGGAAAACTCAACGTTATCAACTTCCAGGAATAACTTTGAGATTTGTTGTGGAATTTTATTCGCGGTTCATACGATATAAAATTATTCATTAAGTCTCAACAACAAAATTAACCGTTAAAAAATGGATCATGTACGGAATTATCCTATTCACGGTTTGGATGGATTTCTCAACATTAAGATAGTCACTGTAGAGACGCCCTGGCGAATCTATTCAACGAGGGATGATGAAGCAGCGACTCGCGTTGCGTTCCTTCGCGGTGTACAATGTTACGATCGTACACTGCTTCACAGTCTCCTCGAGGAAGAGATATTTCGCGGATCACTAGTGCTCACGAATATCGATAACAAGCTTTATCGTGGTACAGTGCAGGATCAAACGAGCAATGCGGAAAAAATTCAAGTATGGCTGGGTGATTATGCCATCGAGGCAACATTACGCCTTGAAGATTTATACTTAATGCCATCAATCGTTCAACTTGTGCCATGGCAAGTTTTCGCTTGTGGAATACTCGACGTATGTCCCATCGGAGATACCGAATGGACTGTTGACACGTGCCATGGGCTTCGTGAGTGTCTCGTCGGCCATAGTGTCCTCATGCACGTGTGGTTTCCGGATGAGTCTGCCGAGGCTATTTGGGTGGATATCCTATGGAATGATGGGGATGAACGTGTCTCGATCGTGAACGTGATGCTGGGTATAGGCCACGCACAGCTTGCAACAAGCTCGAGAGAATTCGACTGGGGAAATGGTGTCGGCTCCTTTACTGACCGTCGCCGAGCCGCCAACTTTGACAGGAAGGAGGCGGCCCACAGACATAGGAATGGTATAAGCTGTCAGGAAGGACAATCAGTGTATTCAACAAATGTTGTAGTCGATGAATTTGAAGATAACGGCGGTTTGCCGTCACACGAAGACGATAACGACATCGGCCGTCTCGATGATCTCGAAAATGCCCACGTCGAATCACGTATACAGGGGTATACAAACCATGCGAGTGAAGGATTTAATAGTTGTGGTGAAGCGGATGACGATAGCGATGTCGAGTGATATGTATAAGTTTAATATTCGTGATAAGGCATAAAAATGATTATTATATTGTATGCTTAAAACGTAATTAATTTTTAATCGGTATCGGTTCCGTATTTTTCCGGCACTTATTACTACTTATATTACTACTATATTACTTATGAGCTACTGCGAAAATGGTTTAATACACCACTTATTGAAAATCAAAATATGCGTTGTAAATTTCGTGAGTGGTATATGCAAAAAAACTTCCTACATATGTATATTAATTTAAGAAAGTTTTTAACAGCGTGCCCCCAACTCAATTGTATTATACAATATAAAAATAATACCATGTTTTCTGAATAAAATATTGTTGTATATGAGAAAATACTAAGAAAATAACTTAGTCGCAATATCAATATGTATACAGTAAAAACTCAATAACCGCTCGATCTCCCCATCCAAATTCTCATCTGTAAAACTCACCCGTTATCAGGATGTTTTAGTATGCTAAATGCGTTATACCAGTATCGGCCGATAGCACAGCATAAGCAAAATATTATAATATGACATAAGTAACTATCAGAGTGAATCATTCAGTATAAAGTATTAAAGCAAAATTCTATAACTGTAAAATCAGAGTGTAATTGTGCCACTCAGTGAAGATATTCGCAATAATGTCTCGTTATTCAATAATTATTAAAATAAATTATTGAATATAAACACAAGCCATATTAGAGAACCCGGTTACAAATTTTTTCAAGTAGCCATGGTTTCAGTATTTTTACATTTTTGGTAGCGCAATTCCTTTGGCTCAATATCATTGCCAGATCTTATTAAACAGCGAAGATGGAAAACAAAATTAAAAAACATAGTCCTGTTCACATCCTTTTCACAACATCACTTACAAGCAGTGTTGTAAAGAATCTAATGCTTATAGAAATAAAGATGATAATAAGAACAGTTCTATAATTACGATTTCAAAATAATAACATGTACCGATTAAAACACAATGACTACATTTTTTGACAGCTGCAAAAAATATTATTTTGGATAAAATTCCATGTCAATCTTTTAGAAAATGAAGAAACATAATTATTGCATTAAAAAAGTAATGCATTAATTATCGCTTACATTTTCACTATTTCTATCCCTATTTAAGCGAAAAATAGTATTTTTCCAGCTAAACAAATGCTTACACTCTATTTTATAATCACCACATATTATTATTATTATTATGGCGTCATAATAATAAAACAAAACGATACGGAAAACTATATTTCATGAATTAACGTGGTTTACAACTCTGCTTACAAGATTGTAATACACGAGATGATCAATAAATAATCGTAGCCGAAACTTTGCCGTCCATCATACCGATAGGATTTCATGTTTTTATTTTGATTTATTAATTGTTTAAATTGAGTCACTTGATATTAGTTTCACGCAAGGACATTATCGCATTGAATGATAGTTCTCAAAATAAAAAGCTTAAGCGTGTGTACTTCACATATTACCATATGATGAACGCACCCTTTTATATTTTTATCGACAGAGCTGAACAAATGGTCGTTATGGACGACGCCATTTTACCCAAACGTAATCGTCAAGTACCTAAAGTTTCAGTCTCGAATTCAAAAAGGTGTATCGACTGATGGTTATTTGAGAGATATATTCGGTTTGGAGCAATTAAGCACAACGAGTGGCTCATGTGTAAGAGTAATTTCCATCAGCACAACTCGCAGTGTTGCATCACTCAAGCGAAAAAAAGGTTTGATTTGTTATTTGTTTAAATTGAGTCGCTTAATATTAGTTTTACGCAAGAACATTATTGCAACAACTGCTGATTTTCAACAGAAAAAGCTTAAGCCTATGTACCTGACATATTGCCATATGATGGATAGGCCTTTTAATAAATAATAACCGAATCATGATATATTTGACTACACGCATTACCGTAAACAGACAGCTAGGAATTCTTCTTTGGGTTCTACGCATATACAGACAGCTTTGGGTTTTTTAGGTTCTTCGAAATAATCACACTATATTTGACTGCATGTATAGCCGTAAACAGACAGCTAGGCTTTTTTCTTTAGGTTCTTTGGATCATACACTTAAATAGACAGCTAGGTTTTTTCTTTAGGTTCTTTGGGTCATACACGTAAATAGATAGCTGTCTTTTTCTTTAGGTTCCTCGGGCACTACGCATAGAATCCGAGGAACCTAAAGAAAAAGACAGCTAAACAGACAGCTAGGAATTCTTCTTTGGGTTCTACGCATATACAGACAGCTTTGGGTTTTTTAGGTTCTTCGAAATAATCACACTATATTTGACTGCATGTATAGCCGTAAACAGACAGCTAGGCTTTTTTCTTTAGGTTCTTTGGATCATACACGTAAATAGACAGCTAGGTTTTTTCTTTAGGTTCTTTGGGTCATACACGTAAATAGATAGCTGTCTTTTTCTTTAGGTTCCTCGGATTCTATGCGTAGTGCCCGAGGAACCTAAAGAAAAAGACAGCTATCTATTTACGTGTATGACCCAAAGAACGGATTCTATGCGTAGTGCCCGAGGAACCTAAAGAAAAAGACAGCTATCTATTTACGTGTATGACCCAAAGAACCTAAAGAAAAAACCTAGCTGTCTATTTACGTGTATGATCCAAAGAACCTAAAGAAAAAAGCCTAGCTGTCTGTTTACGGCTATACATGCAGTCAAATATAGTGTGATTATTTCGAAGAACCTAAAAAACCCAAAGCTGTCTGTATATGCGTAGAACCCAAAGAAGAATTCCTAGCTGTCTGTTTAGCTGTCTTTTTCTTTAGGTTCCTCGGATTCTATGCGTAGTGCCCGAGGAACCTAAAGAAAAAGACAGCTATCTATTTACGTGTATGACCCAAAGAACCTAAAGAAAAAACCTAGCTGTCTATTTACGTGTATGATCCAAAGAACCTAAAGAAAAAAGCCTAGCTGTCTGTTTACGGCTATACATGCAGTCAAATATAGTGTGATTATTTCGAAGAACCTAAAAAACCCAAAGCTGTCTGTATATGCGTAGAACCCAAAGAAGAATTCCTAGCTGTCTGTTTACGGTAATGCGTGTAGTCAAATATATCATGATTCGGTTATTATTTATTAAAAGGCCTATCCATCATATGGCAATATGTCAGGTACATAGGCTTAAGCTTTTTCTGTTGAAAATCAGCAGTTGTTGCAATAATGTTCTTGCGTAAAACTAATATTAAGCGACTCAATTTAAACAAATAACAAATCAAACCTTTTTTTCGCTTGAGTGATGCAACACTGCGAGTTGTGCTGATGGAAATTACTCTTACACATGAGCCACTCGTTGTGCTTAATTGCTCCAAACCGAATATATCTCTCAAATAACCATCAGTCGATACACCTTTTTGAATTCGAGACTGAAACTTTAGGTACTTGACGATTACGTTTGGGTAAAATGGCGTCGTCCATAACGACCATTTGTTCAGCTCTGTCGATAAAAATATAAAAGGGTGCGTTCATCATATGGTAATATGTGAAGTACACACGCTTAAGCTTTTTATTTTGAGAACTATCATTCAATGCGATAATGTCCTTGCGTGAAACTAATATCAAGTGACTCAATTTAAACAATTAATAAATCAAAATAAAAACATGAAATCCTATCGGTATGATGGACGGCAAAGTTTCGGCTACGATTATTTATTGATCATCTCGTGTATTACAATCTTGTAAGCAGAGTTGTAAACCACGTTAATTCATGAAATATAGTTTTCCGTATCGTTTTGTTTTATTATTATGACGCCATAATAATAATAATAATATGTGGTGATTATAAAATAGAGTGTAAGCATTTGTTTAGCTGGAAAAATACTATTTTTCGCTTAAATAGGGATAGAAATAGTGAAAATGTAAGCGATAATTAATGCATTACTTTTTTAATGCAATAATTATGTTTCTTCATTTTCTAAAAGATTGACATGGAATTTTATCCAAAATAATATTTTTTGCAGCTGTCAAAAAATGTAGTCATTGTGTTTTAATCGGTACATGTTATTATTTTGAAATCGTAATTATAGAACTGTTCTTATTATCATCTTTATTTCTATAAGCATTAGATTCTTTACAACACTGCTTGTAAGTGATGTTGTGAAAAGGATGTGAACAGGACTATGTTTTTTAATTTTGTTTTCCATCTTCGCTGTTTAATAAGATCTGGCAATGATATTGAGCCAAAGGAATTGCGCTACCAAAAATGTAAAAATACTGAAACCATGGCTACTTGAAAAAATTTGTAACCGGGTTCTCTAATATGGCTTGTGTTTATATTCAATAATTTATTTTAATAATTATTGAATAACGAGACATTATTGCGAATATCTTCACTGAGTGGCACAATTACACTCTGATTTTACAGTTATAGAATTTTGCTTTAATACTTTATACTGAATGATTCACTCTGATAGTTACTTATGTCATATTATAATATTTTGCTTATGCTGTGCTATCGGCCGATACTGGTATAACGCATTTAGCATACTAAAACATCCTGATAACGGGTGAGTTTTACAGATGAGAATTTGGATGGGGAGATCGAGCGGTTATTGAGTTTTTACTGTATACATATTGATATTGCGACTAAGTTATTTTCTTAGTATTTTCTCATATACAACAATATTTTATTCAGAAAACATGGTATTATTTTTATATTGTATAATACAATTGAGTTGGGGGCACGCTGTTAAAAACTTTCTTAAATTAATATACATATGTAGGAAGTTTTTTTGCATATACCACTCACGAAATTTACAACGCATATTTTGATTTTCAATAAGTGGTGTATTAAACCATTTTCGCAGTAGCTCATAAGTAATATAGTAGTAATATAAGTAGTAATAAGTGCCGGAAAAATACGGAACCGATACCGATTAAAAATTAATTACGTTTTAAGCATACAATATAATAATCATTTTTATGCCTTATCACGAATATTAAACTTATACATATCACTCGACATCGCTATCGTCATCCGCTTCACCACAACTATTAAATCCTTCACTCGCATGGTTTGTATACCCCTGTATACGTGATTCGACGTGGGCATTTTCGAGATCATCGAGACGGCCGATGTCGTTATCGTCTTCGTGTGACGGCAAACCGCCGTTATCTTCAAATTCATCGACTACAACATTTGTTGAATACACTGATTGTCCTTCCTGACAGCTTATACCATTCCTATGTCTGTGGGCCGCCTCCTTCCTGTCAAAGTTGGCGGCTCGGCGACGGTCAGTAAAGGAGCCGACACCATTTCCCCAGTCGAATTCTCTCGAGCTTGTTGCAAGCTGTGCGTGGCCTATACCCAGCATCACGTTCACGATCGAGACACGTTCATCCCCATCATTCCATAGGATATCCACCCAAATAGCCTCGGCAGACTCATCCGGAAACCACACGTGCATGAGGACACTATGGCCGACGAGACACTCACGAAGCCCATGGCACGTGTCAACAGTCCATTCGGTATCTCCGATGGGACATACGTCGAGTATTCCACAAGCGAAAACTTGCCATGGCACAAGTTGAACGATTGATGGCATTAAGTATAAATCTTCAAGGCGTAATGTTGCCTCGATGGCATAATCACCCAGCCATACTTGAATTTTTTCCGCATTGCTCGTTTGATCCTGCACTGTACCACGATAAAGCTTGTTATCGATATTCGTGAGCACTAGTGATCCGCGAAATATCTCTTCCTCGAGGAGACTGTGAAGCAGTGTACGATCGTAACATTGTACACCGCGAAGGAACGCAACGCGAGTCGCTGCTTCATCATCCCTCGTTGAATAGATTCGCCAGGGCGTCTCTACAGTGACTATCTTAATGTTGAGAAATCCATCCAAACCGTGAATAGGATAATTCCGTACATGATCCATTTTTTAACGGTTAATTTTGTTGTTGAGACTTAATGAATAATTTTATATCGTATGAACCGCGAATAAAATTCCACAACAAATCTCAAAGTTATTCCTGGAAGTTGATAACGTTGAGTTTTCCAAGGAAAGAATATGAGAACGACAACTGTCTCGTGGAACTTGTCGATGGCTAATTGTAGTAGATCGATGTCTTCAGGAGACTTTATAGTTTTCTACCCCACTATATTGACTAAATAGTAGAAATGATGGTGATTTGAACACTTTAGTAATGAATTTTTCAGTATACTTGTCGCTTCACTCCTTTTTATATGACCTTTCCATCTTTCCTTTTTTTTCACGAACATCAAGTATCCGTATACATTAGCCACGAACGAAATCTGGAAAGCCTATGGGCACCGTTTAATCCTTACCGAAGTTTCACCTAAATTGTTCTCGTTGATGTACGATATTGTCGACTTTTCATTCATTAGAACATAAGTTAACTACACTCCTTTTCGTAACCTTAGTAAACGACCCTTATGAAAAATATGTCCAACCTTGTAAACAGAAAAACACCACCCGGCTCGTCGTGCCTTCTCCTATCTTGACATAGGGGAATGACGCACCATTATTCCCAAAGCAAGTATTGCTCTGTGTAAGTGTAGTGACGACCCTACGCTTCAGCGTTTTCATCAGTATTACAGCCGTGTAACAGAGGACGAAAATGTATGTTCTCAACAATCTTGTCTAGCGATACGCACAAAACACTCTTATAAAAAATCTTCGAGTCACGTTCGTTTCCAAACTTTTATCGAATTTTCTAGCGTACGGACTTTTACATCTTGCTTTAAAAATATGCAAACAAAATACATGTAACCGCTTTTCATATTTGAATAATAACAAAATTTATGTTTGATAGAAATGTTGACAAAATAAAAAATTTGAAGACGACCGATTTTTAGATTTTTAATACAAACAAAACATGAAAAGGATTCCGGTGGTCTTTTTCATTTTCGAATAAAAACCAAAATTTATGTTTAAAAGAAATATTGACAAAATATAAAAGTTTTCAGATGTCATATTTTTAAATTTTAATACAAACAAAATATGAAAAAGATTCCGGTTGTCTTTTTCATATTTGAATAAAAACAAATAATTTTATGCTTGAAATAAAATCAAAGTTTATGTTTGAATGAAATATTCCCAAAATAAAAAATTTTCAGTCTACCTATTTTAAGATTTTGAACACAAACAAAACATGAGAAGGTTTACGGTGGTCTGTTTCATATTTGAATGAAAACAAAAATGTATGTTTGAAAGAAATGTTCACCAAATAAAAAAGTTTTCAGACGGCTTTTCAGATTTTAATACAAGCAAAACTTTTCTTCATATTTGAATGAAAACCAAAATTTATGTTTGAAAAAAAATGTTCACAAAATAAAAAGTTTGAAGACGGCCAATTTTTAGATTTTGAATACAAACAAAACATGAAAAGGATTCTGGTGGACTTTTCATATTTGAATGGAAACGAAAATTTATGTTTGAAAGAAATGTTTACAAGACAAAAATTTTGAAGACGACCAATTTTTAGATTTTAATGCAAACAAAACAACTAAAGGATTCCGGTGGACTTTTCATATTTTAATGAAAAGAAAGATTTATGTTTGTAAAAATGCTGCCAAAATAAAAAGATTTTCAGGCGGCATATTTTCAGATTTGAATGCAAACAAAACATGAAACGGTTTCCAGGATCCTTTTCTTCATATTTGAATGAAAACCAAAACTTATGTTTGAACGAAATGTTGACAAAATAAAAGTTTTCGGATGTCATATTTATTAGATTTTTAATACAAACGAAACATGAAAAGGTGGACTTTTTCATATTTGAATGAAAACCAAAATTTATGTTTGCAAGAAATTTTGACAAAATAAAAAGTTTTGAGACGTCATATTTTTTAGATTTTTAATACAAACAAAACATGAAAAGGTTTCGGTGGAATTTTTATGTTTGAATGAAAACCAAAACTTACGTTTGAAAGAAATATTGACAAAACAAAAAGTTTCCAGATGTCATATTTTTTTAAATTTTTGATACAAGCAAAACATGAAAACGATTCCGGTGGCCTTTTTCATATTTAAATGAAAACAAAAAAATTATGTTTGTAAAAAATGTTGACAAAATAAAAAAGTTTTCAGACGGCATATTTTCAGATTTGAATACAAACAAAACATGTAACGGTTTGCAGGAGCCTTTTATTCGTATTTGAATGAAAACGAAAATGTATGGTTGAAAGAAATGTTGACAAAATCAAAAAGTTTTCAGACGGCATATTTTGAGATTTTAATACAAACAAAACATGAGAAGGTTTCCGGGGATCTTTTCTCCATATTTGAATGAGAACCAAACTTTATGTTTGCATGGAATTTTGACAAAATAAAAAGTTTTGAGACGTCATATTTGCAAATTTTTAATGCAAACGAAACATGAAAAGGTTTTCGGTGGAATTTTTTATATTTGAATGAAAACCAAAACTTATGTTCAAACACAAAATAAAACTGACAACATATTTCTTGTGTCACTTTTATCGTTCGAAACCTTTTCCCTCATTTTCCAAGGCTACATAAAACCAGTATTTTTTAAGATTTTAATACAAACACAAAATATAACTGAAAACGTATTTCTTTTATCACTGTTATCATTCGAAACCTTTTACCCTTATTTTCCAAGACACATGAATCATCTACATAAAAACAGACGATCAGCGTTGAGCTGGACAGTAATAAAACTCAAAACGCATTTCTTGTGTGACTGTTATCATTCGAAACCTCTACCCCTCATTTTCCAAGACATATGAGTCATCTACATTTAACCAGACGATCACCGATGAGATAGGTTAGTCATAAAGAAACACTCCTGACGCCATCATCTCAGGTTCTCTCTCTCTAACACCTACGACGATTGATACCATCGACGGCATGCTCATAATCGATTGCTCCAAGGAACAATAAAGGAATCGGCTACAGCCAAATGACGAAGGACCCTGTAATGTGGATAATATGTACTCTTTATAATCGGATTTTCTTAAGAATCGTATTTCTAGTTTTAGTAGTTTGGTTGCTCTGTGTGTGTGTCTGAACATTATTATAAAAATAATGTATCATATAAACAATATTTAAATAAACTAATTTATAAATATGTAAATCTTCATTTATTCAAAGAATAAGCATGAATTAAAAGCGCGAGCAGAACAAGTATACGGACGCGCCGATCATCTCGCGCTGGTGGGTGAAGGTGGGAGCGCTATGGGAGGGGGTCGCGACTGGAGGGGATTCTCGCGGTCTTGGGCCGCGTGCGCTATTTGATATCACTCTCACGCGCGTCGCCACTGTAGACGGTCAGTCGGATACCACGGAGCACACGGGTCTCTCGCGATCCTTGACCACCAGCCGGACTTCCAATAACGCACACCGGTGGCGCCACCATCGTCTCTCAATCGGACACGTAAGGAAGCGCTGAGCGCGCACCGGCTCTCGCGATCTTGGGCCACCGCTTGGGGCTTCCGGCGACACTCACCGGCGGAGCCACCATCGACTCTCAGCCGGACCCACGGCGGGGCGCCGAGAGCACGCCGTCTCTCGAGATCTCGGACCACCAGCGGCGCCACCACCGACTCTCAGTCAGACCCACGGCGGAGCGCCGAAAGCACGTCGTCTCTCGCGATCTTGGGCCACCGCTCGGGACTTCCAGCGACGCTCACCGGTGGCGCTACCGTCAATTTTCGGACCCCAGCAGAATGCCCGAACTACGTGGTGCTTTCGCGATCTTGGTCCACAGCATGGACGGAAACAAGAGGTAGGAGAAGAGGGGTGAGTTAACATCACATGCGTACAGGGAGGGGGTGGTGGACAAGTATAGAGACGAATAACAGTCGTTCTCTCAGAGGGAGGGTTAAGGGGTGGGAAGAGGGAGGGACAATTAGAGGGCTTGTGTGGGAGGGAAAGGGCGGGAAGACGGAGGGACAATTAGAGGGCTTGTATGGGAGGGTGGGCACTTAAGGGAGGGGCCGGGTGGGAAGAGGGAGGGACACTTACAGGGCTTGTCTGGGAGGGAGGGCTCTCAAGGGAGGGGAGGAAGACACCCCCGGGAGGGGGAGGGGATACCCCCACCATGCCCCCTTTATGGCGCCATGGGAAGAGGGAGGGACAATTACAGGGCTTGTCTGGGAGGGAGGGCTCTCAAGGGAGGGGAGGAAGACACCCTAGGGAGGGGGAGGGGATACCCCCACCATGCCCCCTTTATGGCGCCACTAGGCCACGCCCCTCTGTCGCCTGGCGCCGCTAGGCCACGCCCCTTCTGTCTCGCGATCGTCGGCCTCTTCTACTGGCCCAGGTCCAATCCACTACGATGACGCGGAAAAACGGCCATTTTCGATTTTCGTTCTCAACAAATGCCTTATATCTTGATAAAATATAACCAATGGAAGAAATATCATGTTCGCAAGTTATCATTTCCATCAATGGAACTGTTATACCTCATTCCTTTTTTGTCTCGTCATTTAAGTATGTTTTTCTTATCAATAATGCGTAATACAATATTACCTTATGTTGAACTGGATCACTTTGATTAGCATTCAGTTGAACTTCAGGTTTACGGACAATACCTCCTGTTGCGTCAAAATACACGATTTTATCGACTTTTCTTACAACGTTGAGCTGTTGTCGGGAATACATATGGATCCTATAAGGTTCTCCTGCATGTCTGACATATGGATCTCTTAATTTATAATCGTCTCTACATTTTTGCACTACATCAGAAACGTTACTAGATGTAATACATCTCCTTTTCTTCACCGTAACTTCACTGCGGGCTTTTCGATAAACATGGTCGTTTCTTAAATCTCGAAAATTATCTTCATGGGCAAGAACACATTCAATGTTTTCGGAAACTCTGTCATGAAACGTTTGTGGATTGACATTTTCCAATATTTCTTGAACTCTTTTTCGTTCCATGCCACGAAACTGCTCCATCATCGGTTTGCCCGAATGAACTATTGGTACGGTGAACCTTTCGTCATCCTTTACATACACAAATACGGTTGCATTTTCCTGATCCATGTACTCGAATTCGAGCTTGAAGTTTTTATTGTGGCTAATATATCTGCATTGTGCATACGCTACGACGTTCGACTTATTTTCTCTAATGGAATATATTCTTAGCGGACGTTTGCATAACATCTCTTGTCTCATTAAATCTTTAATGAAAGAACGGATAACGTTTATATCATAGGAAAATCCCGCTGATAGTGGTCGTGAGTGCAAGTGAAAACTGTTTTTACTAGGGTCGTACTCGATTTCTCCACTTCCACCACGTTGGAAAATTTTAGATCTCACAACAAACTATTTCCCCGAATAATAATATTTTATTTTGCTATTTACAGTCGTTGGATTTACCGCAAATGGAGCAGTATCCAGTTCTTTTGTCGTAAACCGCCTATCGGAATGGAATTCTATTAAATAGATTTTACTCCCCTGCGCCACATCTACATCTTTCGTCGATTTGTTGCGAGGATTATTGGGGTGTACTTCACAGACAGATTCAGACACGTCACTTTCCGTTTCAAACTTTTTCTTATCGAGGTTACTAACCTGGAAACTTTGCGCAGGAGATTGATCTTTTTTGTACATAAAATTCGTTTTTTGTTCGAGGGAATCAGTATTATTATCAAATTTATGTATACTCGTTAAATGAGACTATTTTCCCACTTCTACAATGTCGTCCTCAGAATCATATAACGGCAAATGAATTGGACTTCCGAGTTGGCTTTCATTCACATGCTCTCCATCGGTCTCGCGATCTATCAACCTGTTGTATAAACCTAATAGGTTCGCTGTTTTGACTTTATGTGTCATAGTGCCATGAAATGTAGGAACATCTGTTGAATAGTCGCCACGTGTCTCCAGTCCGACTGATATGGACTTCTCCAATTCGGATTCGATAGAGTGTTTCACATTCTCAATATGGTTCTCAGAATCTGACAATGGCAAATGTATTGGACTTCAGAGTTGACTTGCATCTACGCGCTGTCTACCGGTTTCGCGACTCATCAACCTATTGTCTAAACCTGGTACACTCGTTCTTTTGACTTTATCAGATGTATCGTCAATCTGAACGGCCGGGAGTGTCTTCAGATTTTCAATATTTTCCATTTGCTCATTTTGCTGGGCATTCATTGTGTTTTGGGAACGGGAGTCGTTTTCATACCCACTATTTCTCTCACTATCTGTTGGACATGTTGCTGACCACAATAACACCTCTTTTCCCTTTGATTCTTTCTTCAAAATAAGATTGTCAAGGGGAATGACATTCGGTGAATCCGCCATGCCTTCGGCATTACCTTCGAGTGATTCCAAATCGGAATTGTCATAATCAATTTCAATATTTTCAGATAACGCATTTAGCGATTGTTTTACTGTTGGTTCTTTCGGTGGGTTTTCTAAATTCTTGCCGGCGCCTTCGATCGGTGGTACTTCAGTATCTGCACGTCTAACTTGAACTTTTTTTAGCTGTAATAAATCTTGAACTTGATCGCGTATTGAATTGGCATTACTTTTCCACATCCTTTCAAAAAGTTTCCTTTTATCCGTTTTTCGTTTACTTATCTTCAAATTCGGACATATCTGTAAAGTGACAAATTATTTTTTGAAACCCATCTGTAAAATAAAAACGAAATGGAGCTAAGATGTAAACATTATCCGAGTCGTCGACATTCAACCCCCCCCCCTTACGCACACACACATATACACATAAAAACGTCTTTTTCGTAATATTAGATTTTTAAATCTAAAAATACTGTTACGCGCGTGATTGAAATAATACGCCCAGGTTATTATAAAAGGTCACGTAGCTTTTATTATGCAACACGATCCGTTGGCACGTCTGGTTTAGTCGCGGTGTCAACCGAAACTGTCTTGTTTATCTGTCTCCGTTGTCAAGTTAGACGGTTGTCAAGTTAGTCGGTTGTCAAGTGCTTCGTCTAGTGTGCCGTGTTCGGTCTGAACCCCAATGTGAAGTGAACTTGGCGCGCACCATTCGTTACACTACTCCCCTCCCTTTTGAGTTGCCGTCCCGGCAACTCCCTAAAAGTACTGAGATGTGGTTGCCATGGTCCATCCAGTTCTACTCGCGACCTAATTACACTGCCCTGGCATTTGCCCTAGTCCCGAGGGAAAACCATGGCTGAAAAACCTGGGAAGGACAGTGTTTACAAATTAAAAGCTTCCTATACTTGATAATATTTTACATTAATGTCTGTCACGCAACTGTCCTTGTCCGTCCTTAAATAATACAAGACATTCATAAGTTCCACATTGTTTTGCTCTCTTCTTCTTTCCCTTTATTTTCTTTCGCTCTTTGGTGCAGTTTCTCCGGAGTCCTCTGAATCCTGAAGATATTCCTTAAGGATGGTGGAAAGGAAGGAGGGATTCACAGGAGTCCAAGGAAACCTGTGACATAAAAAATAACTCTGCGAAGAAATCTGCACCACAAAAAAATAAATCATTTCGCGGAATTGTCAACCCGAAATATCCGTCATCAATGTGCTACTAAGGAAAGATTTTTCAAATAATATCGGTCACTGCTGCGCGAGTAATAAAGTGTGCACCCTTATATTACCCCAGTGTTGCCGATCCGACGAAAATATTCAGGTATTCATCCCGGGATGTTCTAAAGTAACCAATAACCGAGATTATGATCAGTAACCAAGATTATTTTGAGGTCACCCTAGCCCCTAGCCAGCGAAACCTGATCAGGAAGTCTCAAACTCTAACCAAGCCCAGTTAGAAATTCAGCTACAACCCTCTAGATTCTCCGGAAACCCTTAACAGGACGCCTTTCTACACTTTACCGGGTGAAACGAAGAAGCGTCCAAGGCTCCAGCCAAGCAATCAAAATACACTTTCCCCCATTGACGCTCTATGATCTGTCATCTCTAATAGTCCTAATCTTCGAAAGGGGCTAAACGGTCAATATGAACAATTTTCAATTTTCCTCGCGGGGGTTTTTGAATTCTGTAAACTACGTCGTTAATTTTCGTTTTTACTATAAATGGTCCTACCCAATCTCTTTGTAACTTAGGGCCCTTTCCTTTGACTTTATGGGGGTAATAAAGCCAAACCTGTTGTCCGGGTTTAAATGAAAGCATATGTGACTTAACGTTGAATCTGGATTTCATCTTGTCGCTTTTAATAAGGAATCGTTTTCGGATTTGGTCATGAATCGTATTCAATTTAATTTTAAGTTCGTCAACGAATTCAGGAAGATCGATCGTTTTCAGGATCGTTATCATTCGGGTTTCCTCGTAAAAGTTCTAATTTTCTTGATTCCCAAAAGAGTCATAGTTTCTTTGAAAAGATTTGATTCGAAATTTCTACCTTGATCAGAATGGATTTCGAGGGGAATACCAAAACGAGAAAATACTTCGCAAACTAGAGTTTCAGCTACAATTTTAGCTTGGAAATTAGGAAGAGGAAAGGCTTCTGGCCATCTGATTTATATCATTATTTATAGCGCGGTCGTGTGAAAAGTGGGTCTGGGTCGCGCGGAACCTCATGAATTTTAGGTAAATTTGACAGAGGAATAGCGGAGGTAGAAGAAAAGGATAGTAATGGAAGGGGGAACATTATCTGGTGGATTCTGGTGAAATTCGGCCACGAGGATCCTCGCCGTCTCCCGAGCGGTGATCGAGGCTGTCTCCTGGGCGACCTCCCTTGCCGATGTCACGGCGGCCTCCCTCGCGGCTGGCACGGCTGCGGCCCGAATCCCGTCCAGAGCGTCCTCAAACCGTCGTTAGGTCCGCTGTCTCTCTCTCCTTTTCCTCCCTCAACTGGCTGATCCGGTCGGATTCGCCGTGCGCGTCTCGCATTCATCACTTTTTTTTATTATTATTTTTTTTTTATATCACTCACTCAAAAAAAGATTATTTATCCCGAACGCGTTTTTTTTTTTTTATCAGGGCCGAAAAATCCGCACTTCTGACACCAATGTTACGCGCGTGATTGAAATAATACGCCCAGGTTATTATAAAAGGTCACGTAGCTTTTATTATGCAACACGATCCGTTGGCACGTCTGGTTTAGTCGCGGTGTCAACCGAAACTGTCTTGTTTATCTGTCTCCGTTGTCAAGTTAGACGGTTGTCAAGTTAGTCGGTTGTCAAGTGCTTCGTCTAGTGTGCCGTGTTCGGTCTGAACCCCAATGTGAAGTGAACTTGGCGCGCACCATTCGTTACAATACTTTCAAGTTGTACAAAAATATGGCCAATTATGAGACAAATCGCAGAGGGTCGAAGAAAAAGTGGATGAATTGACAGAGAATGCTTCATATATCGAAAATTATCGTAGTGCGCATAAACATTTTTGAAAATTTTCGGATCTTTACAAGAACTGAAGGACTGCGTAGATCTCGCGATAACTACCTTAACGGAGCCTAAACCCGTCTTGTTCGTTCTTAGACGTTGTTACGCGACATGTCGACGCGCAAGATGAGACCCTATTTAGTGGAATAAAAAGTTGTACCTTCGCAAATAGTATATTACACACCTAGGGCAGTAAAGTAAGAAATGTCTCAGACCTCGGCTTCGCCTCGGCCGACAATTACATGTGATCTGAGGCTTTCTTATTTACTGCCCGAGGAGTGTATACGATTTTTCTCATCGACGGAGCCGAAAAGTTGTCGCTTTCGGCCCGGAGGTGAGAAAAAATATTTGCTTGCTGAAGTCAACCTCCTCGATGCGCTCAACGGCGTCAGCAATCGCAATTACGAGAACACTAGGTTTATCCATTCCAGTCAGCGAATCATTACTTCTTTACGCACAAAACGTAATTCGTTAACTTTCAAAAACTGAATTTACGAAAGTATATGGAATCGTATATTGTATCGCACACGAAATCCGTACAATGATTGACGAGATGTTATAGCAACGGCATAACCAAACGTAACTGTTTTGTTTTATTCATATATACAGTGCGGTTCCGAATAACCAGAACGAACCGCTTTTCCCACACCCTTTTTTCAATATTGAAAATTTGTAATTAGGATACACATGAGTTGAATGCAACACAATACATCAGATAGCGTTAGAAATTAATTCAGAAAAAATTATGATCAAATCGAGTTGAAATAAAGAAAACTAGTCGAGTTAATTCATCGAGTTGAAAACCAATAAAAAATTTAGAACGAAATGCGAGAAAATAACGAATTGTTTGAGACAAAAATGAAAGATTAATCAAGAAGTCGAGAAAGAATTAAGAACAGTTGAGAACGAACTGAGAAAAAATTATGAATTAACTGTAAAAAAATTAAAAATAAATTAAACAAAAATTGAGAATGACTTTGAGAAAACGACCCGATTTCCATTAGCTGTCATGCTCATTTTGTATAATGAAGTATTTCGCGTCTCTCGGAAAATTCGACCGTTTCACCAGGAAGGGGTTTCGTCCGGAGTCTAAATTTTGGTCAAGATATTTATCTTTTCAATAACAAACGATTCGATGAGAAAACGACCCCCATTTTCATTAGCCGTCATGCCCATTTTGTACGATTACGATTGTCGCTTCTCTCAGAAAGTTCGAACGTTTCACCAGGAAGGGGTTCCGTCTGGAGGCTACATTTTGGCCAAGATGTTTATTGGTTCAATAACAAATGATTCGATGAGAAAACGACCCCATTTTTTATCGCCCTCATGCCCATTTTGTACGATTAAGAATTTTGCGTCTCTCAGGAAATTCGACCATTTCACCAGGAAGGGGTTCCGCCCGGAGGCTAAATTTCAGTCACGATGTTTATTGGTTTAACAACTAACGATTCCATGATAAAAACACTCTATTCTCGTTGGCCGTCATGCCCATTTTGTACGATGAAGTATTCCGCGTGTCTCGAAAAAATCGACCGTTTCACGAGGAAGGGGTTCCGTCCTGAGGCTACATTTTGGTCAAGATGTTTATTGGTTCAATAACAAACGGTTCGACGAGAAAACGACCCTATTTTCATTAGCCGTCATGTCGATTTTGAACTATTAAGATTGTCGCGTCTCTCAGAAAATTCGCACGTCTCACCTGGAAGAGGTTCCGTCCGAAGGCTAAGTTTTGGTCACGATGTTTATTGGTTCAATAAAGAATGATTTGATGAGAAAAACACTCTATTCTCGTTAGCCGTCATGCTCATTTTGTACGATGAAGAATTTCGCGTCTCTCAGGAAACTCGACTATTTCACCAGGAACGGGTTCCCTCCGGAGGCTACATTGTGGCCAAGATGGTTATTGGTTCAATAACAAACGATTCGATGAGTAAACGACCTCATTTTCATTAGCCGTCATGCTCATTTTGTACGATTAAGATTGTCGCGTCTCTCATGAAATTCGGCCATTTCACCGGGAAGGGGTTCCGTCATGAGGTTACATTTTGGCCAAGATATTTATTGATTCAATCATCTTGACAAAAATTTAGCATATATCTATAATATTAATTTATAATATTAAATGTATCGCTGCGAAGTTGCATCCCAAGCTCAAGCCGCTATGCCCGTGACAAACGACAGCTGCTCTCCGAGAGCTGAGAGCTGAGAAACCGTTTCAAACTTGCAACGTTTCAAACTTCACCGGTATGCGTTTTTCTGATTTTGTCGTTTCACGTCGTGAAATTTCCGATATACGCGTCATTATATAAATGTTTTAATATATATCTGTACGTATAGACGTAGAACATTATAATAATTGGCACTAGTCGTGCACTAACATCGCCTTAACGGGCAGTGATACTCCGGAGAAAATTTCTTCGCCCAATGTTAAACGCCTATAGGGCTGTCTCTCTCGCAGAGATATTGTAGATAGCAAGCGTATTCTTAGAGGTCACCAAAGCAAACAGGAGATTCACAACGCAGATTCAGTGATACAGCGGTGAAAATTTCTTCGTCCAATGTTAAACGCCTATAGGGCTGTCTCCCTCGCAGAGAGAGCGTCTTAACGTGATGTGCTACGGTTTTGTCCTTCTCTCTCGCTACTCTATGACCACCAATCGACCTTTCTCACTCGCACTTACAGCGATTTAGTCGGTATAGCACATCACATTAAGCGATCATCTCTAATCAGACAATTTTTTTTTCCTTTAATTGAAAGCATTCATGATGGTAGAATAACATTTTTTTCATCGTTTATTTTTGTTTTAATTTCACAAGTTTTAAGTAAAAACATTATTTATTAATTATATTTTACTGGAGAAAATTGAGAAAATGGCGCCGTTTTGAGAATTATGTTCTTTTTTTTCTATCTATCTATCTAATCTGTCAATCTCTCTCTTCCTCTCTTATTTCCCTCCCCCCGACATCTTCAAACAATGTATTTGTGTTAAATTCATTTGTAGGTTTACATAATATCCAGATTATTAAATATTTTTATTACAGATATCTCGTCTGCAAAAACAGAAAAATAAAAAAATGTATGGCAACCGCACGTATTGATACTGAAAACGGAATTACGATGAAGCCACATTCGCATCCTCCAAATCATGAGTTAGAACTCATCAGTATCTTTGTGGGAGCGCTGCACGACATGACAATTTGATCACTTCGGCCCTATCGTACACTGTAAAAAAAAGGAATTTTCGTACACCAACAACTATGAAATTTCAAAACCTGGTATATAAAATAGAAATTAATATACTTTGTCTAGTAAATATACCAACGGTATACGAAATTTAGCAAAAGTAAATGAATTTTCATATAACTGATATTTAAAATTACAATAGATGTCTATTAGAAAGACTATTCATAGACCGGTGTATTAAAATTAGTGTACAAGTTCGCAAATTTAGCGGCTGACTAAATATTGAATATACAATTACATATTAAAAGTAGGTCTTCATGATAGTTTAAATTTCTAAAACACGATTTCAAAATGAAAAGGTTAAAAACCTCGAAATCTCGTACACAAGTATCTCTTAAAATTAGCATGCGTTGTAGATATCTGAAGACCTATGCGAACATTAATATACGGTCATTAGAAATTAATAAATACGCGTTGGAATTTTCGGAGCTAATACTTTGTAATTCTAAGAAAGATTTTAATTTTTAAATACGCGTGCGCCAAGGCAACTATTTACAGACTGGTGTTTTAAAATCAGTGCAGAGTTTTGTAAAATTCTGTACTTGAACATAAAAATATTATAATTTTTTATATGAACAGGAAGAGTCACCTGTTCTTTAAACTTCACTAACTGAACCAAACTGGTAAAGTGTCAGAATCTTTTACAATTTGTTGGCATTAGTATATTAAAACTACCATCCAATGTGATTATCCAAAGACTTGTTTGGGTATTCATTGTAACAAAGTAGATTGTTTACAAGTTTCGCCCTGTAGGCCGGCTCGAAGGCCATCACACGCCGCCCATATTTGGTTTTTTTGTTATTTTGTAATTATATTCTAGATTTAGTAGAGATTAATATTTTGTGTAGAGATCACCCTTTCCCTCTCCCCTCCCCATTGATATCCCTGGGATGAGTGCGTAGTTTTAAGGAACGTTGAGCAACGAGGCCCTCAAGGACGTGTTAAAGGCGAAACATATTAAGTAAAATTGTGCGTCATCGGAAGGGCGTAGAAGCTTGTGTGCCACGTCGATCGAAGCATCGCGAGCGCTTTAGAATTTCGATCGGTTAGCGCAGCGTCGTGCGTGTGCCGAACCGCCAGTTCGAATCGAGGATCGCAGGTGTGCGGATATATATAGAGAGAGAGAGAGATAGCCTCTGCCGCGAACGGTCCAAGAGAGCTTGAGTATGAGACTATGAGTAAACCGAGCCGTTAGTGTAAGGAACCTACGTGATTGATTGTTGCTCGCACTGGGTGTGGCCTTCGGGCATTGTTGTTTATATATTCATGCTTAAATTAATTAATAATAATAAAGTGCTATTTACCATCGTTTAACTGAGGAGTCCTTCATTTCAAGAAAACTTTTAACAATCAGAAGTGGGATTAAAGTACCACGTGTTCATGGTGTGGCATGTGAGTTTGCGAAGATTAGCGTCAGTCGATGCCTCTACGCTCCGGTAAAGAATTCGCTGGTCCTGTAAAAACGGGGATGGGTCTGAATCGAACACTAGGCCTGGGAAGATCGAGGAGAAACATCGATATGCAGATGCCGGCCTTAAATCCGGGACGCGGGAGTCAAAACGGCGACCAGACGCCCGCAACGGGTTCTGGGGTAGCAGGAGCGATAGTGTCGCAAAATCCGCCATTAGAGGAGCAGAGGCCTCAGCCGGACGAACCGCCGCAAGGCGATTTTATCCCAGAAGTACGAACACCGCCAGCGGATATTTCGCAAGGGAGTGGCAGCACAGCACAGAATTTAGATCGAGTAATACCTGCGAGCAATTCGACGGTTCAAGTCCCCGCACAGCCTAATTCGCAACTAGCAATGGTCTTCCAGCAATTTCTGACCAGTGAGAATCGAGACGAGGCATTAGCACATTTACTTGCGGGTCTGGTAACGGCGCAGGCTCCGTTACAACAACAGCAGCCCGTGGCTCCTATACCAACATATCACGTGATCCCCGATTTATCACGGAATATTGAGTATTTTACAGGCGATGATGATAGTTCGAAAGCGTGCGAATGGCTTCAGAATTTAGAGGCTATGCAGAGCCTACATCAATGGCCGGAGAACTATTTATTTGAATCTGCTCGAATGCATCTGAAAGGAGGCGCAAAGGATTGGGCGAAGAGTCGTACTCACGAGCTGCCCACGTGGGGGGAGTTCAAAAATGCATTCTCGGAGACATTTATTGTACGAGATGATATGGCGTCGCGATGGTCGAGGATGAAATCGCGCGTTCAGGGTAAAGATGAGTCACTCACTCAGTATTTTCACGCGAAAGTGAAGCTGTGTACCGCGTTGCACATGACTTATCGAGAGGGCAAGGCCGAAGTGTTGATCGGCTTGTGGTCGCGAGAACTATGTAGTGCGGTAATGTCTACGAGTCAGTTTACGTACGATGAGTTGATTCATGATTTAATTTATTTCGATAAAATGCTCAAGCAACGTACGGATCGTATACGAGCAGCAACGGGGCGCGTCCTCGCACGTTTCGCGAGACATCGAGTTCGGAGAATCGAGGAACTAGTGAAACGAATAACAATAATAACCGAAACGCGAGTTCGTCTGGAGATAGAAATTTGACTTCGCGGCGAGCGTCCGACGGAACGATCAAGTGTCATAATTGCAACAATACGGGACATATTGCTCGCGATTGCCCCGAGCCTAAACGTGATTTCAAGTGTTTTAATTGTGGCAAGAGTGGACATATTAGTCGAAACTGTAGAGAGAAAAGCACCGTGATCGGAAAGACGGTTCAAACAATCGGGCAACAAGCGGCTTGCGATACCGCGGCGACGAAATATGTGAAAGAGGCAGTTATCAACGGACGAAACATTACGGCGTTCATAGACGCGGGGAGTTCGGAGTGTACGCTTCGAGCGACTCGAGTTCTTACCGAGCAATTCACGATGACGTCAGCGCCAACGTCGTTGAAGGGATTTGGCCCACCCGAGTTCGTGGTAGCGAGCCCGGGAATCGTACGCGCAAGCGTTACGATCGACGGTGCAGAAGTATTAGACGTACCGTTTCGCGTAGTGCCGGACAATGCGCAGCCGGTAGACGCAATAATTGGTCGCTCGTACACCGACCATCCATGCATAGAATACCACAAGGTGGGAGAAGTTCTAACGTTCAAACGCAACGACGGACTGCCAAACGAGATCGAGACAGCACCGAGCCAATCGACGACGACACAGAACGTTATTTTGCCACCGCAGTCGATGAGTTTCATTCATGTTATGGACGAAAACGACAGCTACGATGTTCCGATGCTGAATATGGGACTGGGCGAAAGAACTATCGAGAAGGGTCATTCGACGGTTCGAGGCGATATCTCTCGTCTTATGATGATTTCGAAGCCAACGCCGCAAATCGAGGAAATTCCGAGAGGAGATCTGGACATCGGAGCAGAGCAACCCCAGGAAGCCATCGACGATCTACATAGGTTAGTTAACGAATATAGAGATTGCGTTTCGACTGGTCTTCATGACCTTGGATGTGCGAATAATGTTACCATGGATATAATGGTGAAGTCGACAGCACCGCCAGTTTGTAGTAAGCCGTATCGTACAACGGAAAAAGAGCGGCGAGAAATCAAAAATATCTTGAGCGAATGGAGGGAGGCAGGAATTATCACAGACACACAATCTGCTTACGCGAGTCCAGTTTTGCTCGTTAAAAAAAAAACAGGAGAAGCGAGACTTTGTGTCGATTTTCGGAAGTTGAACCAGGTGACCGAACGTGTTCACTTTCCACTCCCGAACATCGACGATCATTTAGCGCAAATTCGTGACAGTTCTCTGTTCATAGTTTTAGATTTAGCACACGGTTATCTGCAAATTCCGCTTTCAGATGAAGCTCGAGAAAAGACCGCGATAATTACTCCCGAGGAGACCGCAGAATTCACGCGCATGATCTTTGGCCTCATGAATGGCCCTGCTTTTTTTTGAAAGGCCATGCATCGGGCACTGGGGCCTCTGCGGGATAGCGTCGTATTATATTATCTAGATGATATTCTAATTCCGGGCAAAGATTGGGCAGAATTGATAGAAAAACTTCGACTAGTATTCGAAGCACTCCGGAAAGCGGGATTAACGATCAAGCTCGCGAAATGCAAATTCTTATATCGTAAAGTAGCGTATTTGGGACACGAGATTTCGGCAAATGGTATCGAACCTGGAGCGAATAAAGTTACAGCAATACGAGACTTTCCCGCACCATGGAACGTTCATGAGGTGCGTCGTTACCTTGGTCTTACCAGTTATTTCCGGAAATTTGTGCCACGCTTTGCACAACTCGCGGAACCTTTGACTAATCTCTTACGAGCGAATACGAAATTCGAGTGGGGAGAACAAGAGAATAAGGCATTCGAGTCGCTAAAGTCGAAGCTCACGGAGCACCCGGTATTGCAGACTTTTAATCCGCAGGCCGAGACGGAATTACATACGGACGCTAGCGCGGCCGGTCTTGCTGCGATGCTCATGCAAAAAGACATGTCGAGCGTATTGAAGCTGGTGTATGCGATTAGTCGGCGAACAACCGAGCCTGAGAGTCACTACCACAGCAGTAAACTTGAACTACTTGCGATAGTATGGGCCATCGGGCGCTTACGACCGATGTTAGCGAATATACGGTTTATCGTAGTTACCGACTGTCAGGCACTGAGTTATCTGAGCACGCAAAGAACGTTGAATCCTCAAATCATTCGATGGAATGATGCATTGAGCGAATATGATTTTAAGATAATCCATCGTCCCGGAGTCAAACTCGCGCACGTCGACGCGCTAAGTAGAGCACCAGTTGAGCAACCTGATAACTTCGCGAATTTGAACGTCATGTCAATTTGTACCGAGGAAGACGCGATTCGCACATACCAATTCATTGATGACGAAATTAAACAAAAGAAAGAAATACTCGAGAAACCTGCGCGCGAGCGCACGAAGGACGAAGCGAGCCACGTAAACGAATTCGAGTTAGAGAACGGGATTTTATATAAGCGTAGAGACAATCGTTTGCTCTACGTGGTACCGAGCGTCATGCGCAAGAGCATGGCAATTCGTTTTCATGACTTGAAGAGCCATCCCGGCGTCGAGCGCACGGTAGCGCGTATCAGAGAACATTATTATTTCCCGCGAATGAAAGCGTACCTCAAACGCCATATAAACGCGTGTTTTCAATGCATAGCTTGTAAATCGAGACCAGGGCGGCAACCGGGCGAACTTCATCCTATTCCTCCCGGGCATAGGCCCTTCGCGATTATCCATATCGACCATCTTGGTCCATTTGTCTCGAGCGCGAAAGGAAATAAATATGTATTAGTGATCGTCGACAATCTGACAAAATTTATAACAATTCGAGCGTCCAAAGATACAAAAACGACGAATGTTCTACGCATCCTCGAGGAGTTCGTTCAGGAATACGGAGCACCGATGCGCATAGTGTCTGATCGGGGGACTTGCTTCACGGCGAAACGATTCGAAGAATTTTGCGAGCGTCATGGCATACGCCATACACTAAATTCCCCGAGACATCCGCAAGCAAACGGGCAGGTCGAGAGATTAAATGCGGTGTTGGTACCCGCTATTCAGTGTAACCTCGTCGATAATGACGGGAGAACCTGGGACAAAAATCTACGAAAAATTCAAAACGATCTGAATGAGCTGAAGAACGCGAGTACGCTCAAGAGTCCTTTCGAGCTTGTTTTCGGTTATGTACCGAGACGCGAGGAGGGAGAACTACGACAGCTAACGAAAGACGACGAGAGCACGTATAGTAGACCGGAAGAATTACGAGCGATCGCGAGAGAACGTATCGCGAGCGAGCAGGGTAAAATGAAAGAGCGATATGATAGGTATCGAATCCGTAATGCAGAGTTAGACAAAGGAGCCATCGTGTACATGACTACCGTCGCGAGCGCGACGGGCGATTCCACGAAACTCTACGAGAAGTCTCGAGGTCCATTAGTCATCACCGAAAAGTTGCCAGGTGATACTTATAGAGTTTGCCAATTGACTGCCGGTGTGAACGGATCGCGCTATGCAACGACAGCGCATATCTCGCAGCTGAAACTCTGGCAATCGGAAGAGCATGAGGTTGATGATAATCTCTTCGATCGCGAAACCGACCACGAAATTTCTCCGAGTGGCGACATTGTATCGAGCGACAAAAACGATAATGTGTCAAACAATTGTAATAGCGTAAGAATTGATGTATCGTCGAAAAGTGAATGTGCTCCGCTCGAAAAAGAATACGCGAGTGACAGTGAAGAGATCGGCAGTGCAACCGCTGAGAATGCGAAGGCTGATCCTCACGAGTGCAACGAAACTCCGAAAAAGACTGAACGTGTATCCAGCGTACCGAAAAATGTACCTGCGAAAGAAAACAATGTAACGAATGTATGTACGACTGAGAGCAAGCGAAACGCGCACGATTCCGAAAACGTGCCAACGAGAATCTGGAGACGATCAACGGGGGTAACTAGGAAACCTGACCGATTGATGTATAATAGTGAAAACAAATAGAGCTCGAGGACGAGCTACCGTTCAGCGTGGCCGAGTGTTAAAGGCGAAACATATTAAGTAAAATTGTGCGTCATCGGAAGGGCGTAGAAGCTTGTGTGCCACGTCGATCGAAGCATCGCGAGCGCTTTAGAATTTCGATCGGTTAGCGCAGCGTCGTGCGTGTGCCGAACCGCCAGTTCGAATCGAGGATCGCAGGTGTGCGGATATATATAGAGAGAGAGAGAGATAGCCTCTGCCGCGAACGGTCCAAGAGAGCTTGAGTATGAGACTATGAGTAAACCGAGCCGTTAGTGTAAGGAACCTACGTGATTGATTGTTGCTCGCACTGGGTGTGGCCTTCGGGCATTGTTGTTTATATATTCATGCTTAAATTAATTAATAATAATAAAGTGCTATTTACCATCGTTTAACTGAGGAGTCCTTCATTTCAAGAAAACTTTTAACAGACGAGATCGAGAGACTACGACAGCTTAGGCAGAGTGACGTGGGGAGAGTGTGGACAGCATCTACAGCCAGCTGATGAGTACACTCCGCACCACACGAGTAGCCTCCACGCTCGTGTGGACATAGGTTGGAGTTAGCCGCCCAACTGCGTGAGTGTACTCGCACTACAAGGATCGCCAGCGGCAATCAAACAGCCCGCGGCGATCACACCGTCCAGCTGCGCTACACTGCCCCGCCACCGTACTGCTCGAGCGCCACTGACCAACCACACTCCCGACAAACTCCCGAGCATCTCCGAAGGCAACCGAAAACATCGAAGAAGACGGAGAGGACATTTTTCCTCACTTCGAGCCTTGCCGTCATCGCCGTTAGGAAGTGTGATTAGAGAATAAGTCGAGAGTGACCGGTGGGAATTGTCCCCGGTACTGTTTTGTGAGTGATTGAGTGATATTTTGAGTGAGTATTTTTGGTTTAATTTTGAGTCTCCTGTTTCGCCCTTGTAGCCCCGTATTTTTCAAGTTTGAAGTGTTATTGTTTTTGTATCGAGTTAACCGGCTGCCACCACGTGGAGACCGGCATCTTTCTATCGAGTTAATTAGTGTCTATTCGAGTGTTGTCTGCGTGCGAGGTAGTGTGGTGGTAATCGCGAATACCTCGGCGATATTTTTTAGTCCGTCATTATTTTTCCCAATATTATTTCACGCCGTTATTATTTTCCCCATTACTATTTTCGGCCGTTATTATCTTTCCCATGATTATTTTCGCCAGTTATTATTCTCCCATTATTATTTTTCATTCTTTCCATGGTATGGCTTCAATCGCATTTTACCGCCCTTCCCACCCTTACTGCTATCACTCCCTACCCGCACTTCACTAAGCTAACCTAACTTTCCAATGCGTCCGCAGCCGACTTTAGCTACACTGTACCGCATTTGCCATGGGCACGGGGAAACTGCGGTAAACCCGTACCGGTACAGACGGCCGTATATTCTTCTGATTTCCCGGTGTATTCACGAAAGTAACTTACTTAAGTGTAAACGCCGAGATCTCAGAAAAACTGACCTCCCGCTCACTGATTGATGTGCCAACCGGTGCATGGCTAAACGGTCACCCATCCAAGTTATGACCGCAAACAATGCTGCTTAACTCGGGGGACCGCCAGAGCCGCGCACCGACCGCACAACCACCAGTGCCGGTTATTCTCCCATTATTATTTTCGCCAGTTATTATTCTCCCATTATTATTTTCGCCAGTTATTATCCGCCCATTATTATTTTCGCCAGTATTATCCTCCCATTATCAGTTTTGCCCATTATTATTTTCCCATTATTAGTTTTGCCCATTATTATTTTCCCATTATTAGTTTTGCCCATTATTATTTTCCCTTATTATTTTCCCGTTATTTTTGCCCTGTTAGTGAATATGGGTGATATTCACCCCCCTTTCAGCCACAACGAGGTAATATTTAAGTAGCCGTCGAGTTCGGGAATTCACATCCTTGAGACCCGTCTCCTCTCCCAGCTAGCCGTGCCCGTGTTAAGCAGCCGTCGAGTTCGGGAATTCACATCCTTGAGACCCGTCTCCTCTCCCAGCTAACCGTGCCCGTGTATTATGATTATTATTATTTTTAATTTCTATTTTCTGTTGTTTGGGATTATTAAATTACCGTGAAACGTAACCGGTAAAGTGGCGTTGCTACACGATACGTAGCTGGCGCTCATTCTCCCCGTAGATTCGATTATTTCTATTTTCCCCCCGTTAGCGAAAATCCCTCCCTTCCCCCTTGCCCTGATATTTATTGAATTCGAGTGATTATATTTAGTTTATTTAGAGTTATTTTATCGAGTTTTTCTTTTGTTGGTTATTGAGATTTTGGCCATTAAATAGACTTTTGTTATTTTTCTTACAATTATTTTATTATTATTATTTATTCTCTCACTAACCCCTTCCCCCTCCTAATAAGAAGGGAAGCGGGTTATATCATATACCGTTATTCGAAATTAATAACCGCGTTTAACGATTTCCAGTATGGACCGTCAGTGTAAACTCGGCGGTTAACGAACTTAGTACTGACAGTCAGAGTCAGGTAGGCGGTCACCCATCCTAGTACTAACCCTGAGGACAATCAGACGGTCATTCACCCAAATACTAATGAACTAATTCGCGCAAACAATGAAACAAGAAACTTCGTTCAATATATATATAGATAGTAATAACGTAGCTTATTCGATATAACCGATTGCCGTAAAAAATAACTGAACGTACTTTTATTATTACCATATCAGGCGCAATCACATAAATCTAAAAATATCTGACTATATTACACTAATTTCATTTTATATTTCATATTACCGACAATCAAATAGACATAAAAAATTGTTCAATCATATGATCTGAATGGCCGAGTGAGCTAAGGCGCAACGCAACAACACCAACCGGAGGATCCCAGGTTCGATTCCCGAACAGTGTAAAAAAAATTAAATATGTTTTTCAACGATTAATATGTACCAACATGTAGACAAAGATGTAATATGTAATTAAAAGTGGAGAAAAACTCGATTGAACACGTACAAATAAATATTTTTAAATTAAATTTCTTTGCTACACCAGCATGCTAAATTTAAAGAAAAATGCATGTTACAAATAGTATACCGTATATGAGGAAAACTATTCACACGTGTATGACTTTTAATATACTTTGGTTACAATAATAGAAAAGAATGTTGCATAAATATAGCACTCTGGTTCATTACTGTTAGAGGTGTCCATCCCTTTTTAGTTTACTACCATACTAAATTTTACAGTAGAATGCATGTTGATATTAGTATACAGTACGTGAAAAAACTATTCACCCGTTTGTGAATTTTAATGTACGTTACTTATAATAATTGGTGAAAATATTGTAAACCTCGAACCCATTTTTCCACTAATATCGAAGGTTTCTATTTAATTATCGTATACCGATTCTTTAAATATTACAGATTTATGTATATGAAAATTAATATGCGGTATATGCATCCGAGCTTCCAATACCGGTATAGTAATTTTCATACAACAAATTTTTTCAGTGTACTATTTACGATTCAATTGCGTTTTTGTAAGTTTAATTGTCTTGTTTGTCATTGTCGGTTTCCATAATTCATAAAACGTCGCGTTATCTTTTTTTAAGCTCATATTTTTCGAATACAAGATGAAAAGTACTAACTGTACACTTCTTAGACGCAGTCAGTATTTCTCGTCTTTTTTTCGAAAGCTCAATTGTAGCTAAGAACATCGCTTTTCAGTTTCTGTTAGCGACCGAGCGTTTTTGATAAAAGAAAAGTCTTACATCATAGCTCCCTTAATTCTGCATGATGTAATATTTTCATTTTCCCCAAAAAAAAAAGAGTGATGCCCACTTGCCCACAAATATGATTGGACACATGAGGATTGGACACACAAGTTATTGGACACATCAAGATTTGACCCAGAAATTATTGGACACATTGAGATTGGACACACAAGTTATTGGACACACAATTTATTGGACACATCGTGATTGGACACAAGACTTATTGGACATATGATTATTGAACACACGAAGATTGGACACAAATTACTGGAGACATCAAGATTGGACACATAGAGGTTGGGCACACAAGATATTGGACACATCGAGATTGGGCACACGAAGATTGGACACAAAAATTATTGGACACACGAAGATAGGACACAAATTATTAGACACATGACGATTGGACACACGAAGATAGGACACAAATTATTAGATACATGACGATTGGACACACGAAGATAGGACACAAATTATTAGACACATGACGATTGGACACACGAAGATTGGACACAAAGAGAAAGTTCCATCTGGCCACATACCAATTGTGCACGTTTCGATAGTGCACTACTAAGTTGTGCACAACGACATTATGCACATTTTTATTTGTTTTTGTGCACGACTACATTGTGCACAATTCTTTTTGTGCCCAACTACATTGTGCATAATTCTTTTTGTGCACAAATACATTGTGCAGAATCTTTTATGTGCACATTTATGTTGTGCGCAATTTTTTTGTGTACAATTATATGTTATAAAAAAATTTCAAAAGACGAAAAGTCATACAGCTTTTTTAATTTTCCGAAACGGAACGTGAATGCTTTTTTGTGTGGGTGCAAAGTTAGATTTTATCTGAAATTGGAATGTATAAATTCGGTCTTCTTATTTTAGCACCTGGGGTGGGATCCCGATGCTATGTTATACTATGTTATGCTATGCTATGCTATTCTATTCTATTCTATTCTATTCTATTCTATTCTATGCTATGCTATTCTATTCTATGCTATGCTATGCTATGCTATGCTATGCTATGCTATGCTATGACTGTATTTTAGAGTTTCATAGCAATGCATTAATTTAAATTGCGTTTAAAACAAACAGTTTATTAATTCAGTCAAACTGATAAATTTAATCGATTTAATAATTTATTCATTTGAATTATTTAATTTCATCAATCAATTGAATGTTTTATTTATTTTTATAGAAATAAAAATAAATAAATAAAAATAGCTCCCTAGTTTCGGATGTCTATGTTGAAAGCTCCACAGTTTTCGATGTCCAGGTTGATAGCCCTGTAGTTTTCGATGTCTAGGTTGCTAGCCCCAGTTTTCGATGTCTAGGTTGATCGCTCCACAATTTCTACTGTCTAGGTAGATCGCCGTATAGTTTTCGATATCTAGGTTGATCGCCCCGTAGTTTCGGATGTCTAGGTTGATCGCTCCATAGTATCCGATGTCTAGGTTGACCGCCCCATAGTTTCCGATGTCTGGGTTGGTAGCTTCATAGTTTTCAACGTCTAGGGTGATCGCTCCACAGTTTCTGCTGTCTAGATTGATCGCTCTACAGTTTCTGCTGTCTAGGTTGATTGCCGCATAGTTTTCGATGTCTAGGTTGATCGCCCCGTAGTTTCCAATGTCCAGGTTAATAGCCTCATAGTTTTCGATGTCTAGGTTGATCGCTCCACAGTTTTCGTTGTCTAGGTTGATCGCCCCATAGTTTCCGATGTCTGGGTTGCTAGCTCCATAGTTTTCGATGTCTAGGTTGATCTCTCCACAGTTTCTGCTGTCTATTTATTATTATTCGGCATAAAACTTGAACAGGATTGTTAAAATCAGATGCCGCGGAAATTACGGAGAGATCGACAATGCTTTTTGTAAGCGACGAGTAACTTTATTACGTTCAACGTTCACACAACATAAGACAGACACAGGCCCTCAGAAAACAATAAATAAACGAAGAGAAGAGGATGTTGGTAGGAAATAGATGCCGAGCGTGTGCCGCTCGATCGGTTGAAGATACGCTTGCATTTCCTTTAACACCTCCACTGAATAAAAGCGTATCTAAATTTCGGTTACACCGATAGCGAATCGTAGAGGTTGGAAGCGATCTCGTGGGAGGGCTTTAGTTAGGATGTCGGCAAGTAGTTTCTCGGATGGTATGCGTTGTATCCCGATTTCTTTATCCTCGTACTTCTCTCTGATGAAGTGGTAGCGCACATCGATGTGTTTGGTTCTTTTGTGAAATTCGGGGTTTCGAACGAGTCTGATGGCGCTTTGATTGTCGACGAATATTGTTGTAGCTTCTTTCACAGTTTCTCCGATTTCTTCGAGTAATCGACGTATCCATATAGCCTCTTGTGTTGCGGCGCATGCAGCAATATATTCCGCTTCCGTGGTGGATAGAGACACTATTCTTTGTCGGCTACTCGTCCAAGTGATAGCTCCTCCACACATTTTAAAGATATATCCGGTGGTTGAGCGTCGAGTGTCTATATCGCTTGCATAATCGGAGTCCGAGAATCCAATGGGTGTGATCGTGTTGTCGTCGTTTTTTTCGTACTTGATTCCATACTCACGTGTGTTTTTGAGGTATTTGATTATTCGTTTGATCGCGTTCGAGTGCATGGTGGTATACTTTCCTACGAACTGACTAACCACTTCAATCGAGTACGCGATATCAGGTCGACTTACAATGGCGGCAAAAGTGAGACATCCTACAGCTTCTAGGTACGGGACATCGGGTGTCTCTTGATCATCGGTTGGCTTTGACAGAGGTGTGTGGGTCGGCTGGTATGCTCAATGGGTTTGCGCCTTGCAATTCAAATCTCTCGATTATTTAGTCTATACAGGGTGACAATTATAAGTCGGACAGGTCTTTTTGTGGGTGCTGTAGCGATGTTTTGAATAATTTAAGGTATGATTTTTAAATGGTTTTGCAAGCTCTTTTCAACAACATAAACGATTTTTTTTTCTGACGTATAGTTTTTAAGGGAGAATAAAGTTTAAATCAGAATTTTTCTGAAAATACATTTCGATTACGGGATCATAAAGATAATAAAAAACTGGATACAAAAAACCTATAGAAGTATTTATTCGAATATATTTTCATAAAGAAAATTAATTTTGAAGTCACTGCTTTTAGCAGCCGTTCCCGGTTTGAAACAGGGAACGCCAGAAGTTGCGAATACGCAGGCGCACCGAGTGTCGTCAGCCGGCTGATTGCCCGGCTGTCAAAAGATGTTTGTTATGACAGTAAAAGGTTAGTGAAACATAACCAGTGAAGATAACCAAATTGAAGGATCTAAAGTGAAATTTTAATAAATGTGACTAGTGAATTTTCAAAAAGTGCAAGGGGTTAGAAAAGAAATTCAGATTAGAGAAAACATGCAGTTTGCTCTTCTATCAACAAGGTGAGATAAAGTTTTTTCTTATAACATTGTTCAGCGGTCCAAGTAATAATTTATTTTATCCACTTGTCATTAGGTTTCAGTCTCCAAGCTTCCCAAGAATCCTGGATGACTTGATTTGCCTCGGTGAGGTCTCATTTTCTCTGCGATGGGAAGATAACACTGAGTATGAATGAAAGGTAATCATTTTTCATCCGCAGTAGAAATGTATTCATGATGATATACTTTTTTTAAACAACCTCAAATTTAAATCTAAACATCTTCGAGAAGCAATCTAATTCTTCAATTTTGTAAAGATACAGTGCACCTGAATGGTGTGAGGGAAATTGAAAGTTTAACTTATAACTTTCACACCAAACCGGTGAACAAATTTTAGTGTTTTAGGTCTTATCTTATCTGTCGAAGAGTACATTCTGTTTTGAGTGTAGCGAGTCTGGATACAATGAAAATTAGATTTACTGTTACTGTTATTTGTCACTGTGTAGTGATTATTTCTTTCTAAAAAAAGCAATTCTTCTTTTCAAAAAAAAGTCAAGAGTAACACTCTTGACTTTTTATGAATTGCTTTTTTAAGCAATTAAAAAAAGTAATAAAAAAAGTAATTAGTAATAATTAGTAATTAGTGATAATTTTAAGTGATAAAAAAAGCAATTCATAAAAGGTCAAGAGTAACACTCTTGACTTTTTATGAATTGCTTTTTTTTTATTTCGCGCACAGAGCCAAGTGAATTTCGATGCATACGTAAACGATCTAGCATCGAAATACAACCGGAATACAAAAATTGTTCAGGCATCATGAAATTCATTTTCTGAATGAACAGATCCAATAAAATGTCATATCTCCATACTTATTTTTTTTTTTTTTTCAATTTCTACATGTTTCCAGATGAATTTATTCGCGCTCGAGATTTGTCCACGATCCGGGTGGCAACCTGTTTCAAGAAATGGCAAACGCAGTATTGAATTTATTTTCCGCAATAAAAATTCAAAATTGGTACCTAAGACTTTATCATTACAAGTTTTTTTTTTCAATCTCTACATGTTTCCAGATGAATTTATTTGCGCTCGCAATTTGTCCACTATCGGTGTGGCAATCTGTTTCAAGAAGTGGCAAACGCACTATTGAATTCACTTTGCGCATTAAAAATCCAACACTGGTTCCTAAGACTTTAACATTACAAGTTTTTTTTTAAATCTCTACATGTTCCAGATGTATTCAGCCGCGATCGCTATTTTTTCACTATCCGGGTGGCAACCTGTTTCAAGAAGTGACAAACGCACTATTGAATTCACTTTCCGCATTAAAAATCCAACATTGGTTCCTAAGACTTTAACATTACAAGTTTTTTTTTAAATCTTTACATGTTTCCAGATGAATTCAGCCGCAATCGCTATTTTTTCACTATCGGGGTGGCAACCTCTTTCAAGAAGTGGCAAACGCACTATTAAATTCACTTTCCGCATTAAAAATCCAAATTTGGTACCGAAGACTTCGATATTACAAGTTTTTTTTTTCAATCTCTACATGTTTCCAGATGAATTCAGCCGCGATCGCTATTTTTTCACTATCGGGGTGGCAACCTCTTTCAAGAAGTGGCAAACGCACTATTGAATTCACTTTCCGCATTAAAAATCCAACATTGGTTCCTAAGACTTTAACATTACAAGTTTTTTTAAAATCTTTACAGGTTTCCAGATGAATTCAGTCGCGATCGCTATTTTTTCACTATCGGGGTGGTAACCTGTTTCAAGAAATGACAAACGCACTATTGAATTCACTTTCCGCATTAAAAATCCAAAATTGGTACCGAAAACTTTAATATTACAAGTTTTTTTTTCAATCTCTACATGTTTCCAGATGAATTCAGCCGCGGTCGCTATTTTTTCACTATCGGGGTGGCAACCTGTTTCAAGAAGTGACAAACGCACTATTAAATTCACTTTCCGCATTAAAAATCCAAAATTGGTACCTAAGACTTTAATATTACAAGTTTTTTTTTTCAATCTCTACATGTTTCCAGATGAATTCAGCCGCGATCGCTATTTTTTCACTATCGGGGTGGCAACCTGTTTCAAGAAGTGACAAACGCACTATTGAATTCACTTTCCGCATCAAAAATCCAAAATTGGTACCTAAGACTTTAATATTACAAGTTTTTTTTTCAATCTCTACATGTTTCCAGATGAATTCAGCCGCGATCGCTATTTTTTCACTATCGGGGTGGCAACCTGTTTCAGGAAGTGACAAACGCACTGTTGAATTCACGTTCCGCATTAAAAATCCAACATTGGTTCCTAAGACTTTAACATTACAAGTTTTTTTTTTCAATCTCTACATGTTTCCAGATGAATTCAGCCGCGATCGCTATTTTTTCACTATCGGGGTGGCAACCTGTTTCAGGAAGTGACAAACGCACTGTTGAATTCACGTTCCGCATTAAAAATCCAACATTGATTCCTAAGACTTTAATATTACAAGTTTTTTTTTTTCAATCTCTACATGTTTCCAGATGAATTCAGCCGCGATCGCGATTTGTCCACTATCGGATGAGCAAGCTGTCTCAAAAATGGCAAACGCACTAAAGTCTTGAACTTGTATTCCGTATTAAAGAAGAGCGTTACTCTTGACTTTTTATGAATAACATTGCATTTTTGGCAACAGCTTACGACCCTGATAGTGGACAAATCGCGAGCGCGAATAAATTCATCTGGAAACACGAAGAGAATGAAAAAAAAACTTGGGATGATAAAGTTTTTGGTACCATGTCTGGTTTTTTTAATGCGGACAGTGAATTGAATAGTGCGTTTGCCATTTCTTGAGACAGATTGCCACACCGATAGTGGAGAAATTGCGAGCGCAAATAAATTCATCTGGAAACATGTAGAGATTTAAAAAAAAACCTTGTAATGTTAAACTCTTAGGTAGCAATTTTGGATTTTTAATGCAGAAAGTGAATTCAATAGTGCGTGTGCCACTTCTTGAAACAGGTTGCCACCCTGATAGTGAAAAAATAGCTATCGCAGCTGAATTCATCTGGAAACATGTAGAGATTGAAAAAAAAAACTTGTAATATTAAAGTCTTAGGTACCAAGTCTGGTTTTTTAAATGCGGAAAGTAAATTCAATAGTTCGTTTGCCATTTCTTAAGACAGGTTGCCACCCCGATCGTGGACAAATCGCGAGCGCGAATGAATTCATCTGGAAACACAAAGAGAATGAAAAAAAAAACTTGTATTGATAAAATCTTAGGTACCAGGTCATCTTAGATACCATTCAATAGTGCGTTTGCCATTTCTTGAGACATATTGCCACACCGATAGTGGACAAATTGCGAGCGCAAATAAATTCATCTGGAAATATGTAGGGATTTAAAAAAAAAAACTTGTAATGTTAAATTCTTAGGTATCAATTTTGGATTTTTAATGCGGAAAGTGAATTCAATAGTGCGTTTGCCACTTCTTGAAAGAGGTTGCCACCCCGATAGAGAAAAAATAGCGATCGCGGCTGAATTCGTCTGGAAATATGTAGAGATTTAAAAAAAAAAACTTGTGATGTTAAAGTCTTAGGAACGAATGTTGGATTTTTAATGCGGAAAGTGAATTCAATAGTCCGTTTGCCACTTCTTGAAAGAGGTTGCCACCCCGATAGTGAAAAAATAGCGATGGCCGCTGAATTCATCTGGAAACATGTAGAGATTGAAAAAAAAACTTGTAATGTTAAAGTCTTAGGAACGAATGTTGGATTTTTAATGCGGAAAGTGAATTCAATAGTGCGTTTATCACTTCTTGAAACAGGTTGCCACCCCGATAGTGAAAAAATAGTAATCGCTGCGGAATTCATCTGGAAACATGTAGAAATTTAAAAAAAATTTGTAATGTTAAAGTCTTAGGAACCAATGTTGGATTTTTAATGCGGAAAGTGAATTCAATAGTGCGTTTGCCACTTCTTGAAAGAGGTTGCCACCCCGATAGTGAAAAAATAGCGATCGCGGCTGAATTCATCTGGAAACATGTAGAGATAAAAAAAAAACTTGTAATATTAAAGTCTTAGGTACCACTTTTGGATTTTTAATGCGGAGAGTGAATTCAATAGTGCGTTTGTCACTTCCTGAAACAGGTTGCCACCCCGATAGTGAAAAAATAGCGATCGCGGCTGAATTCATCTGGAAACATGTAGAGATTTAAAAAAAAACTTGTAATGTTAAAGTCTTAGGAACCAATGTTGGATTTTTAATGCGGAAAGTGAATTCAATAGTGCATTTGCCACTTCTTGAAACAGATTGCCACACCGATAGTGGACAAATTGCGAGCGCAAATAAATTCATCTGGAAACATGTAGAGATGGAAAAAAAACTTGTAATGATACAGTCTTAGGTACCAATTTTGAATTTTTATTGCGGAAAATAAATTCAATACTGCGTTAGCCATTTCTTGAAACAGGTTGCCACCCCGATCGTGGACAAATCTCGAGCGCGAATAAATTCATCTGGAAACATGTAGAAATTGAAAAAAAAAAATAAATAAGTATGGAGATATGACATTTTATTGGATGTGTTCGTTCAGAAAATGAATTTCATGATGCCTGTACAATTTTTGTATTCAGGTTGTGATTTCGATGCTAGATCGTTTACGTATGCAACGTAATTCACTTGGCTCTGTGCGCGAAATAAAAAAAAAAGTAATTCATAAAAAGTCAAGAGTAACACTCTTGACTTTTTATGAATTGCTTTTTCATTACTTAAAATTATCACTAATTACTAATCATTACTAATTATTTTATTACTAATTACTTTTTTTATTACTTTTTTAATTGCTTAAAAAAGCAATTCATAAAAAGTCAAGAGTGTTACTCTTGACTTTTTTTTAAAAAGAAAAATTGCTTTTTTTAGAAAGAAATAATCACTACACAGTGAGAAATAACAGTAACAGTAAATCTAATTTTCACTGTATCCAGACTCGCTACACTCAAAACAGAATGTACTCTTCGACAGATAAGATAAGACCTAAAACACTAAAATTTGTTCACCGGTTTGGTGTGAAAGTTATAAGTTAAACTTTCAATTTCCCTCACACCATTCAGGTGCACTGTATCTTTACAAAATTGAAGAATTAGATTGCTTCTCGAAGATGTTTAGATTTAAATTTGAGGTTGTTTAAAAAAAGTATATCATCATGAATACATTTCTACTGCGGGTGAAAAATGATTACCTTTCATTCATAGGCAGTGTTATCTTCCCATCGCAGAGAAAATGAGACCTCACCGAGGCAAATCAAGTCATCCAGGATTCTTGTGAAGCTTGGAGACTGAAACCTAATGACAAGTGGATAAAATAAATTATTACTTGGACCGCTGAACAATGTTATAAGAAAAAACTTTATCTCACCTTGTACCTTGTTGATAGAAGAGCAAACTGCATGTTTTCTATCCCCTTGCACTTTTTGAAAATTCACTAGTCACATTTATTAAAATTTCACTTTAGATCCTTCAATTTGGTTATCTTCACTGGTTATGTTTCACTAACCTTTTACTGTCATAACAAACATCTTTTGACAGCCGGGCAATCAGCCGGCTGACGACACTCGTTGCGCCTGCGTATTCGCAACTTCCGGCGTTCCCTGTTTCAAACCGGGAACGGCTGCTAAAAGCAGTAACTTCAAAATTAATTTTCTTTATGAAAATATATTCGAATAAATACTTCTATAGGTTTTTTGTATCCAGTTTGTTATTATCTTTATGATCCCGTAATCGAAATGTATTTTTAGAAAAATTCTGATTTAAACTTTATTCTCCCTTAAAAACTATACGTCAGAAAAAAAAATCGTTTATGTTGTTGAAAAGAGCTTGCAAAACCATTTAAAAATCATACCCTAAATGATTCAAAACATCGCCACAACACCCACAAAAAGACCTGTCCGACTTATAATTGTCACCCTGTATAGCTTCGTTGATGCAAGAAGATAGAGTTGTCGTCTTTGTTTCTCACTATTTGCAGACCGACGAAATATTCCGCGTCGCTGATCTTAATGTGAAAACTTGTATGTAATCTTTGGAAAAGCAAGTCAGTTGCCGCTCGAGTACTACTTAAGACCAGACCGTCGTCAACGTATGATAACAGGATGATTTCTTCTTCGTGCGTTGCTCTTCGATAAATACATTTATCAGTCAGACATTGACTAAATTCTTCAGATTTCATAAACTCGTCGAATTTAATATTCCAACAGCGAGCCGCCTGCTTGAGACCGTAGAGTGATTTTTTAAGTTTGCACTCTGTTGGCGAATTCGAGTCGTCTGTATTTTGCGAATCGTTTGATACTCCGTTCGGGATTGACATGTAGACGTCTTCGAGCAGATCGCCGTTAAGGAAGGCAGTTCGAGCACGTCAAACTGTTTGAAATCGTATTTTCTATATTGTCGCCACGGCTAGTATTGTCCTAATTGAGTTAAACCTGATCGTTGGAGAGAAGGTCTCGTTAAAATCGATTCCAGGTGTTTGTGAAAAACCTTTTGCGCATAGACGGGTTGTATATCGTGTTATTTCGCCTTTGGTGTCTCGTTTTATTTTGAATACCCATTTTGATCCTATTGGCTTTTTATCCGCGGGCAGAGGTACCAATTCCCAGGTGTCGTTGCTGAGAAGAGCATTAATTTCTTCTGCGATTGCGACTGACCACTGTTCGGCGCTCGGGCACGATATCGCCTCATCGTAGGTTTGCGGAATCCCGATTTCGGTGATGTTTGCTTCGTAACGATCGGGTCGGTGAATCGCGTTACTGTTTCGCAAATTATATCGTGGTCTGTCAGCTTCATCGTCGATTGGTACTTCGGGGATTACTTCTACTCGAGGCGCTTGTATTTCGGTTTCCGGTATATTCTCGATGAATACTTCTTGCTGTGGGGGTTGTTCTGCTTCCGGATCGCTGTCGAAATTGATGAGATCCTGCATTAAAATATTAGGGGCCACATTTTCGTTGACGTTGAATTCTGCATTCTCTTGACCCCGCGCAGAAAAAAACAGTCCCGGATGGAGTCCCGGCGGGAGTCCGGGCACTCCCGACCGGACTCCCAGCCGGACTCCTGGATGGACTTCGGCATTTGGTCCGATGCCGAAGTCCGTCTGGGACTGCCGGGACTCCCGCCCGGACTTCCGCCGGGACTCCATCCGGGATCCCGAAAGCCCGCCCAGACTCCCGCCCGGACTCCTTCCGGGATCCCAAAAGCCCTCCCGAACTCTTTCCGGGACTCCATCTCTAGAATCTCGGCGGGACTCGATCGATCCGGCCCGGACTCCCGCCCGGATTCGCGCCGGGACTCCATCTGGGATTTCAAAAGCCCTCCCGGACTCCTTCAGGGACTCCATCTCTAGAATCTCGGCGGGACTCGGTCGACCGGCCCGGACTCCCGCTGGGACTCCATCTGGGATCCCAAAAGCCCGCCCGGACTCCATCCGGGACTCCATCTCTAGAATCTCGGCGGGACTCGATCGAAGCGAACGGTTGAGCTCGAGTTAGAGACTCGAACAATTATAAGAACCCTTGTAATTTCAAGCAATAATTTGTGATAACAAATATTTTTATTCAATAAATATCTTTTTAATTGGCAATCGCGTGGATTCTAATTCCTTAATCGGTAAAGATACCTTTATATTAAAATTCCCTTTCCACGACGACTTGATCACTCGTCGCCTTTCGAGCAAAATAAAAATAAAAAAAATAAAAAAATTACATATTTATAATATGGAATGACATTCAAACCTGTGAAAACTGAAAATAATTCACTATAACTATACCGTCGGTACATTAAAGTTTTTTTTATTTTTTGCTACTTTGTAATTGACTTTCAAGCTCCCAATGACATGCAGTGAAATAGTGTGCCTCTTGGTGAAATTAAATATCAAAACTAATACAGAAATACTAATAATAGAGTGTTCTTCAATTTATATGCATAGCGAGTTTAATTTTTTTAATAACCTTAATAAAATCAGTAGTTTTTCAGTCATTAACTGAGATTTGCGTAATCCAGTTTTTTAATGCAACCTCATAATGACACTTAACATCATCTAGCCATATTGTCTGTTTATGTACTAAATTCAGTGACTTTCTATGTTTGTTGATTGATTATTTACTCTTAAGCTTCTAATGTTATCTGGTAAAATTTAGTGGTTTGTATTTGTTTAAGCATAATTCAATCATACGCAATCTCCCAAAGTCATTTGGTATGATGCTGAGTCGCTTGGTTTGACAAGTTATCACAACTGATACAGGAATAATAAAGTGTTTCTCAATTTCTATGTGTAACAAGTTTTATTAATTTATATATGTAACAAGTTTCATTGTTTAATATATTCATAAAAATCAGTGGTTATTCAGTAATTAACTGAAATTTGTGTACTATAGTTTGTTCGAACCTGCAACCAACACCATACAGCAAAAAAGATGATTTATATTTGGTGATTTCTGTGATTTTTATTTGTTGCTTCATGATTGACTCTGAGCTCACAATGTCATTCGATGAAATACTGGATTTTTTTATAAGAGACGTTATGAGAACTGAGAAAAAATTAATTAATGAAGTGTAGTAAATTTATATGTGTAACAAGCTTCATTTTTAAATAAATTTGGTAAAGTTAGTGTCTATTCGGGTTATAAGATAAATTATTGGAACAAACAGAGGTGGTGTGACCTTTGTAATATACATTTTTTTTCTAAATTTAAGTAGAGTAACAAAGTCACCTAGAAAAACATGAAAGCTGTCAGTCTTAATTATATACAGGTCCTGAAATAATAACGATAGCACACATCACATGACATTAATCAAAATGATCTGTATTGTTGATTTTGTAGTTCTCCAGGAAAAAAAACCTACAATTTTCATCTTGATATTTATACCATTTTTTAATGTGGCGGTGTTTTTAGGATTTTGACTGTGATTTTGAGGATGTTATGAGGATTTTGACGAGACTTATAGTCTCAATTCTATAAATGTACTAATATGGAAAGATCGTTGTAGTTTATAGTAGAAAACTTAAGGGGAGGGAGTCAGGTCAAAATAATTAAATTTATAAATTCAATATCATCCAAATTCTCTTGCATATAAAAATGATCAATGAACTATATTGTTGGTACTCGATGAAAGGATTTTTTACTGCCATCTGACTTGCGTATGCCTTTCCATATTATCTTAAGCAAAGGTCTTAGGTTTTCCACTCTGCGCGTGATTCAGACCAAACTGCTAGGCAGATTGGGCTAGTTGATGTCTCATTTTCTTCTTCGTAAAAAGATACACCGGCTAAATGGAGCAAAATATTTTTTTTTAATTCTGAAAGCAAAATTAATAACTGATTTAGAAAATAGCATAAAATTTATTTAGTAATAGTTTTGTCACTTGAAAAATATTACCTTTTATTAACTTTTGCTCCATTTAGCCGGTGTATCTTTTCATGAAGAAGAAAATGAGACGTCAACCAGCCCAATCTGCCTAGCAGTTTGGTCTGAATCACGCGCAGAATAGGTTTAAAACCAAGTTTCGGCAAATGGCATCTAAAGCTTACCACTCAAATAAAAATGTTTATGCTGTTTTCACCTTTGGGGCACCTTAGTACCTTTAATGAACAAAATAAAAATATTATTTGCAAGTCAGATTACAGAATATTATTAATAATGTTATTAATAAATGTTTTCTTTTTTTACAAATAAATAAGTAAATGAATGCATAATTGGAAAAAAACCTGTAAATAATATGGGGATGATCACTTTTATTGACAACATCACTGAAAATGTATCCAATGTTGACACATTCACAAATGTGCTGCACGAACATTAAATCATCACTTCATAACAAATTTACATATCTGATCACTTCTGATGATTGATGATTCTGCTTTAAACACTATTGATTGAAAAAAAACCGTAAATGGCCAACGAAATTAAACTAATAACATAATATGAACGAAAAATAAAAACGCCAATTCGAGGTTATGCGTCTCGCAAGTAGCAGAAGTAACTTCTCGAGGCAGTAACGCGCTGCGCATGCGATACGTGCTAAGATATCACAGCGCATGTCCCATTATTCGCGCGAATTCGAATATAATGTAAGTGTTACGTGTTGCGTTGAAGACATTACACTCTCATCGCGTCATTTGTATCGCGTTTCGCTAACTGATTTAAAAAATGGTAAAAAAATAAAAATTTATTTACAAATACGTAATAAACTTTTTATTATATAGAAAAAAATCATTAAAAAACAGGTATATTGCAGAAATCGGCCATTTTTTCGCATTCAGGTCTAAGATTTTGCAGGTTCAGAGGGTGTACTTAACTAAACGAAACTGCCGAAGAGAAAAAAAAAAAAAAATATTTGATTTTTTTTTTTTTTCAACACCCTTAATTATTTTGTGTGAACAAAAAATCGGCCATAATGTCTGCATATAACAAAAATAAATAAATAAAATAATTTAAAATTCAAATATAATATTCTGGTAATTTTTACGACTTTTGAGAAAATTAAATATGAATGGTACCGTAGAAACTTAGCCATTTTTGCGAATTCCGGCTTATAACTTTACTAATAGATATATTACATGGAAATGAATGTTTTCACAGAAAAAAAAAATAATCGTTTTTTTTAAATTTTTGACCTGACTCCCCCCCCTTAAACTAAATTAATGCTTTATTATTATTAATAATTTGAAAATCACATTACTTTTATAAAATGTTATCCTCTTTTATTCTCTTTGGATGAACCAAGGATTGATGATTCAATATAGACTTTGCAAAAAGTGTTGAAATCCCCCCAAAAAACACAATGTGTAAAAAAATTGAGACAAGAACATTTACGTGAGTGGTATCAACACCCCAAGAAAAAACAGTGTTTCAAAAACTTGAGCCATAAAAAATGTGTCAGCACAAAAAGTTGTGAAATGAACTAAAAATATTTGCAGCAAGTCAAGTACATGTTGTTCAACATATATATATATATATATATATTGTAACGCGGCATTTCGCGTTACGCGGTGTCCGTTGCATCTCTCTCCCCTTCGACGTCGCCCGCGACATAGAAATGGTCCAGCCAGCAAGCCGGGATACGGCTGCAAGGCAAAATAGGGCAAAACTGCGGCGTCGCGTCAAATCGACCAGACCTACCCGAGATTATAGGAATTATTTATTGATTTCGTTTGGAACACATTTTACATGTCACGGTCCCCGCTCCCACTGGCGATCAACGTTTCTTTCCTTCTACGAGTGAGGTACTGCATCAGTACCTCCAATCGGCATGGTCTTTGGGATCCAGGAGCTCAGAGGAAGAGGAGACGCCAGCAGCGAGGGCAGCTCCATGCATCAAGAAATCGGCACCGTGGCGGCAGTACATGTGCCTCCTATTTTGGAAATTCATACGCGAGCGTTTGGAACTCCCGCGTCGAATGGTAGTCTGTCTTCGCGACAGACCACTAATAAATGTGTCGCTGCGAAGGGATGCGTACCCTCCGCGCACTCCTCTCGTCCTCGAGCGATTTTGGCGAGTCCGGCACGCTCCGCGACTCGTCACTTGTTGACTGGACACGCGTGCGAACAGTAGCGCACGAACTATTGTAATATATTGGAAACCGTATGGGAAATAGTATATCGGAAAATAGGCATTAATTGGAAAAGAAGGAAGGACGTTGTTTCGGTCCTTAACACGGAGCATCGCGTAATAGAGGTGGGTCAGTGCATTTTGATGGTACTGTCAGGTGCCGTGACATAATAAATAGTGTTTTTGGTAATTATTGGAAGAAATTCAGGCCTTCTGCCACCACGAGTCGGGATCATTTTCATCTGGCCAATAGAGTATCTCGCGGGGTCTGCTCGGTTTGGCTACGGCCAACCGAACGAAAGAATCTAACTTTAGCAGAACATTGTATTTATTGTATTTGATTTTGAATAGTTTTTTTGGGAATATTTAATTTATTGGAAAATACGAGACGTGCCTCAGCCGTCCCGTAGCGTAAGAGTGAGAGGGAAGACTCACTATTTTGCGGCGTGACGCGTAGCGTTCACGCCCATTATTTTGTGACATTGCAATTCTTTTGGGAAATTTATTTTGGATTTATTAATAATAATTTATATTGTATAGAATCAGTTGTGCCAACGAGCACGGATTCCCCTTCCGGGAACCATTTTTTTTGTAAACCCGCAGTTGGAAATATTGGAGTCTCCAAGCCTCCTATTGTACTCGCCAGTTATTTTATTTTGTTTAATTAAAGCGAGCACATTATACATTATATCGGTTTTTGGGTTTTGCAGTTATTTTTGAAGATTCCCCCCTCTTAAACCCCCACGACCTAGTCTCTCGGATTGAGCAGCTTGTGCGAAGAGTATTCGCGTCGAATAATTGATAGTTTTCTTCCTCTTGGCCCTTCAGACATTAAAAGAAGGGCTGGCGCCCTAGTGCATTTTTGGTGTATTTAAGGGTGTCGAATTTGTTGAGCGTTTCTCCGAGATAATTTTCCCGAATTATCTCGGAATAAAGAATCGTGTCACAATTTGGCGCCCAACGTGGGGCCCGAGAGGAGAGTCTCATCGGGAAAAATAACTGCAAAAAAAAAAAAAAAAAAAAAAAACTTTCGGATCGTACTTGTTGCATGTGGGTATTTGGGAATTTATGAATCTTGGGAAATATAAAATACGCGTAATTAGCAACGTGAGAGAAGGACGCAACTAGAGCGTCGGCTCCTCGCACGAAGCAGCAAGCGCGCGCGAGCCGCTGACCGCTGACCGCTAGCGCGCCACTCAAGGCATATTCGCGCGGAGGTAAATAAACAAGGAAACCTCGTACGACAATTTAGAGTAAATTTTCGGTATCTTAGCGAAATATAATATTCGCAAATACAATAATTTTATTTCAGACCTTGGAAAGTGCCTCGAGAGCTCCGATACAGGGGCCGTTGGTATAAGTTACGAGGCCCGGTATCGAGCGAGATCTCCGCGTAACAACTGTACGGTACGCCTGACTATGCGCTAGCGTTAGACCGCGCGCGTATATAGTCGAAGGCCGTATAAGTCCCCACTGTAGGTACGCCAAACATCAAGGCCTTGAAGATAATAGTTGAATTTATGGCAAAATTAAAAAATTAGAATCTTCTGTCGAAATTAATGTTTAACTAGAAATGTGTAAAATAAATTTTTTTTTGTCAATTTACTTTTCCAAATTAATTTCTTTTGGACATTTATATTTTGGAAAAATGTAAATTTTTGGAAATCAGTCTGAAACTTGGGAAATTGACTTTTTATAATTAGTTTTTGGATTGGGAAAAAAGATTTGGAACTTACTCGTTTGATGGATTCCGAGCCAGGAAGGAGGCATTGTCCCTCCCCAAAAGTAACCGTTAAGTCGTACGAGTGCTGACCTTGGCCTAGTCCCCGATTTCACGATGGATCGGTTTTTATTGGAAAAATTATTTTTGGAGAACATTTCTTTTAGGAATTCGTCTTTTTCGTAATTATAGTGTGTAGAAACTCGGTTCTTGGAAAAAGTCTTATTTCTCAAATACTTCGAGAAATCTCAGATTAAAGGAAAATTGGCTTTGTTCGTTCAATTAAAACCTTTTTGGTGGAATGAAATTTTTTTGGAATTTCTAATAGTATTTTTGGGACCTTAAAAGTCAGTATAGCATTGGAAATTTGGAATATTTCGGTAATTCTGGAAGATGTCAAGTAATTTTGAGACTGAAATAATTTTGGAAATTTGAAATAATTTTGGAAAATCGATATAATTTTCGAAAATTAAGATAACTTTGGGAATTGGAATAATTGTTGCGGAACATTAAAATTATTTTTGACTCATAATCTTGTTTTGAAAATTAAACTTTTTTGGAAACACAATTATACTGGGAACTTCGAAAATTTGACCGATGGGAAATTCAACTTTGGTTGAATTGACCCTTTTTTTTGGAACCTCTACACTCAGGAATAATTAGAAGTCAATAGTAGTTTTGGGATATTGAAAGTCAAAATCATTTTGGACATTTGGAAAATATAGGAGATTTTGGAAATTTGGGAAAATTAAAGTCATTGTCACCACCCACTTTCGTATTGCTTCGTTCCTCCTGTCGTTTGAAATCGACATTAATTTAGTTTTTCTTGGGAAATTTTGGGAGAGACGCCTCCCCCTGCACGCGACTGGTGGAGAGACTCGTCCTAGCGTTCACAGTGTGAATCGTCCACGGGAGGGTATCGATCCCTCCCCGCCAACAAGTCAAATAGTTTTTTTGGAATAGTTTTGTTTTTGTCTCTGTCAACCTCTGAACACGTGAAATATAATAGTTTTTGGGAATCGTTCACATTTTTTTTTCGGAATATCCGGTTAAATAGTAGTTTTTTGGGAAATCGTTTTTGTTGGAACGATGGTTTCATGGACTCAGATGTGGCTCATTGCTTGCAATCCGCAGCATTGAGTTATCCGTGAGACACTCGTTTCTTATATTCGCTGGATTGTACTTTCCCTTCGGAAATTCAGTCTGTCCACGTTTTTGAATTTTAGTATTGTCGGAAATAGTTTTTATTTAGGACCCTTTTCACGTGTCAAACACTTCAAAAGAGAGTAGAGTCGAGATTGTGGTCCAGCAGGTGCAGCAATCGAGACTCTCGACATTCGTCGCTTCTAGCCGAGGATGGTGGAGACTGTGGTCCAGTAGGTGCAGCAGTCGAATCCCTCGAGGTTCGTCGCTCGTCTAGCAAAGGATAGTGGATACTGTGGTCCAGTAGGTGCAGCAGTCGTAGGTGCATCATCGTCAAATAGTCTTGTTACGCGAAACACAAAAATGTCTCACGGCCAGTCAATCCGTTATCATGAGGAAAGCCGCGCTCTCCCCAGCAAACGCCGCGTCCAGCAATGGAACGTCAAGTTTTGGGCATCAAAAGGGGAATGCGCCGAGACATTTCTTGATCGATTCTGTTACAAATGCGATAAGTACGGCCTTTCGAGAGCCGGTCGTCTTATGCTTCTCCCCGAAGTCTTGGAAGGCACCGCGGCCATGTGGTATCGACAGAATAGAAGCAAATGGGACTCGTGGCGTGAATTTTGCCGCGTATTCCGTGCTTGGTTTGTGTTAGACGTTTCATCGAGCGAGTCCGAAGACGACGACACTGAGGACAGATCGGCTTCTCCGAGCGACGTGAATTTTGATAGTCACTTTTGGGCTCCAAAATCCCTCGCACTTTTGGAATGGGAAACCCGACAGAGACAGCTCGCGATCGCGTACAGAGCAGCCGATTTAGCGGTCTGCTTCTCGTGTCCGCGTGTAGGGGCGAGAGCCCCTAAGCAACAATTGGAATCGGGAGCGTCGGAGACGCTCCACCCTTCGCAGAGTCTGCGCGCGACTCTTCGCGGAAAAAGCCCAGTCACGAGCGTAAGCTCACGGGAAAAATCGGTTGACGTGGAAATAGTCACTCCCGAAGATTCCCGACTGGCAACATCGTTATTGGGACCCCATAGTTTTTCGGGAGAAATCCACCAAGCAGAAGGCTCGAGAAAACCGAGTAAACTCTCGGTGGACTCGCTACCTGCGGATTTCTCAAATTGTTTGGAAAATACTTCGGAGGGGGAAGGGGAATGTCAAGAAGACTCCCTTACCCCTTCCCAAGAAAACAGTTTTTGTTGTTCTCCGGAGGGGGAAGCGGAATGTCAAGAAGACTCCCTTACCCCTTCCCAAGAAAATAGTTTTTGTTGTTCTCCAGAGGGGGAAGCGGATGGTCAGGAAGACTCCCTTACCCCTTCCCAAGAATATGGTTTTTCGGCTTCGGAAAGACACAGCGATGCAGAGTGTCTGTGGAGGCCAAGCAAGAGCTCCGCCAACTCGCACTCTGCCGATGTCGCATTAACATCTAGGAAAATGTCGGAGCGGGAAGAAGACGGTCAAAGGGACTCTTCCCCATCCCGCAATAATAGTTTTTGTAAACCGTGCGGTACTCGTTACCGAACGAAAGCTACTGACGCAGTACGCGGTATCACGGCAGTAACGAGTGTAGAGGGATCGCCTCATCCGCTGATCGAGCCGAGGAAAGGCGTCGGGTAATTGGAAACACATTTTTTGGGTAATGTTGCAAGGTAGTAGTGGTCTCCCGAAGGAACCCCTTTGTATACTCCCTTGTAGCCACGCGTCAGTACCGTCATAATCGAACTTTAAAAAAGTATGACTGGGAAAGCGAATTGTTTTTTGGTCTTGTGAGAATTTTTCCATACACTTTCCCTTCCCATTGTAATTTAACTATGCTGCCGGGAGGTGTATGATTAAGAAAAAAATATTGAGGAGCCTGAGGAAGGGCAAAGAACATCCCCTACCCCAGCTAACTCCGAATTTGTTTTTAAAATGGTATTTTTTTTTTGGAATATTGGTAATTGGTTTTATGGTTTATTTTGGTTTCGGAAAATAGAATAGTTTTTGGTTGTGACGTTGTTTTTGGGTTTGGAAACATTGGAAACAGAATCTCCAGTAAGTTGGTCTGGTCGATCGAGCCGACCCCGCAGTTTTTTGGAAATCGAGCATGTCGCGGAGTCACGGTACCTTCCCACCTCTCGCCGGAAAGGTGCGTTTAAGGAAGGGGGAGTTGTAACGCGGCATTTCGCGTTACGCGGTGTCCGTTGCATCTCTCCCCCCTTCGACGTCGCCCGCGACATAGAAATGGTCCAGCCAGCAAGCCGGGATACGGCTGCAAGGCAAAATAGGGCAAAACTGCGGCGTCGCGTCACATCGACCAGACCTACGCGAGATTATAGGAATTATTTATTGATTTCGTTTGGAACACATTTTACATGTCACGGTCCCCGCTCCCACTGGCGATCAACGTTTCTTTCCTTCTACGAGTGAGGTACTGCATCAGTACCTCCAATCGGCATGGTCTTTGGGATCCAGGAGCTCAGAGGAAGAGGAGACGCCAGCAGCGAGGGCAGCTCCATGCATCAAGAAATCGGCACCGTGGCGGCAGTACATCTGCCTCCTATTTTGGAAATTCATACGCGAGCGTTTGGAACTCCCGCGTCGAATGGTAGTCTGTCTTCGCGACAGACCACTAATAAATGTGTCGCTGCGAAGGGATGCGTACCCTCCGCGCACTCATCTCGTCCTCGAGCGATTTTGGCGAGTCCGGCACGCGCCGCGACTCGTCACTTGTTGGCTGGACACGCGTGAGAACAGTAGCGCACGAACTATTGTAATATATTGGAAACCGTATGGGAAATAGTATATCGGAAAATAGGCATTAATTGGAAAAGAAGGAAGGACGTTGTTTCGGTCCTTAACACGGAGCATCGCGTAATAGAGGTGGGTCAGTGCATTTTGATGGTACTGTCAGATGCCGTGACATAATAAATAGTGTTTTTGGTAATTATTGGAAGAAATTCAGGCCTTCTGCCACCACGAGTCGGGATCATTTTCGTCTGGCCAATAGAGTATCTCGCGGGGTCTGCTCGGTTTGGCTACGGCCAACCGAACGAAAGAATCTAACTTTAGCAGAACATTGTATTTATTGTATTTGATTTTGAATAGTTTTTTTGGGAATATTTAATTTATTGGAAAATACGAGACGTGCCTCAGCCGTCCCGTAGCGTAAGAGTGAGAGGGAAGACTCACTATTTTGCGGCGTGACGCGTAGCGTTCACGCCCATTATTTTGTGACATTGCAATTCTTTTGGGAAATTTATTTTGGATTTATTAATAATAATTTATATTGTATAGAATCAGTTGTGCCAACGAGCACGGATTCCCCTTCCGGGAACCATTTTTTTTGTAAACCCGCAGTTGGAAATATTGGAGGCTCCAAGCCTCCTATTGTACTCGCCAGTTATTTTATTTTGTTTAATTAAAGCGAGCACATTATACATTATATCGGTTTTTGGGTTTTGCAGTTATTTTTGAAGATTCCCCCCTCTTAAACCCCCACGACCTAGTCTCTCGGATTGAGCAGCTTGTGCGAAGAGTATTCGCGTCGAATAATTGATAGTTTTCTTCCTCTTGGCCCTTCAGTCAGTAAAAGAAGGGCCTGGCGCCCTAGTGCATTTTTGGTGTATTTAAGGGCAGGGTAAAGTTAATTCAGCGAAAAAAAGGCATGTTTTTACGATTTTTTTTTGGCGTAACGGATAGTGTTCGTTTATTGAAAAATTTACATATAATAAAGTAACATTCCAACAACATTTTCCCAAATTTTCATTGAAAAATTTTCAAAATTGAGCGAATGAAAATTAATCCCCGGAGCCGCCGCGAAAAAAAGGTGGTTTGCGGTGAGCATCATAACTCGCAACAAAATCATCTGAAACAAAAAAATCAAAATGCATTTGTTGAAGGAGATGTTTTTTGAGGTAATGACGGGAGGTTTTTTTTTTCGATTTTTCGTAGCACTTGGAAGTCAAAAACCCGATTTTCGCTTTAAAAAATCGTGTAATTTGTTGTTGAAAAATTAGTAATTATTAAAAAAAACAAAAAAGCTCTCGACAATACCTGGTAAATTATGTGAAGAAGTACTGTGCAAAATTTCAAAGCGATTGGTCCAGTAGATTTTGAGTAATCGTGCTCACGGACTTCAAAAATGACAAGTCTCAGAAAGACGGTTTGAAAAACGTAGAAGAGTTTGGTCACTTAGCGCTCATTGCACATAAGTTTGAGAACACTTCTCGATTGCATAAAAATCTGAGAAAATTCATGCATATTAACGGTACTCAAAAGATTAATTTTGCATAATAATAATTCTAAAATGTTATTAACAAAATGATGAAAAAAAAAAAAAATAGACAACAAATTTCCCCGCAATCTAATTTTGTTTTCCTGATTCGTTCATTTTTCTGTATACGTATGAATTTTTTCAGACTTTTCAATTATCTTTGAATTTTTAGAAATTCAAAATAAAACTCGATAATTTTCTTATACTCACTGAAAGTCGTCGATGCCAGGTCCGTAGAGTAAACGACTTCCATCAAGATGATCGAGAGCATCTTTTTGCGTTTGTCTACGCAAAACTCTTTCTTCTTTACTGTTGTGCGCCGCTTGCTTCTCTGCACTACTAATTCGCAAATCGTCAACTTGTCGGGCCCATTCGTGAGAACTTGGCCCTGTACTGATTTGCATTTCTTCCATAAAGGCCAACAAAGCGAAACAACCTTCATTGAAAATACATGCAGCTACATTAGCTGCAATTTCCACAACTGTTGAGGTGCCACCGACTGACTTTGGAGAGATTTTCCAAATAAGTTGATTGAGACTCTCATTATTATTTTGCGTGAAACCTCCAAGACATCGCGTCAAAAGTGCGTCGTTGCTTAAGTCATTATAAATGGGCTCAATGGCTTCTAGAACGTCAGTAGGAAGAGCTGCGTAGGTGTGTTTGAATGATTCTAGAGGATCTGCAGCTGCAGCTTGCTGCCATTCGCACCAAGAGTCTTTGCCGCTTGGGCATTTCTCGTGCTGTGGGTTCTCGTCGGTTGAATTGTAGTGATCATAAGTTGCCCATATGGCATTTTTCATCTTCTCAACTGAATCATAATTACGTCGAATAGCTAGTCCATAGTAAACAGTCAATTTGTCAATCATTTTAGCAGTGAGCTTTCCTTTGCCCGAAAGGCTTTTTCTTTTTACGGTCTTTCCGGCTTTGGTTTTTGTGTCAACTACACTTGTTTTTACTAGTCCACGCAGACGTGTTCCCATTCTCTTTTGGACATGCCCTATGCATTCTTTTTTGTTTATCACGAAATCTTCACCATAAGGTTTTGCATTGACAACGCCGCTGTACGTCTTTGAGTCACCGTCTCCGATGTAGTTACAATATTTCACCCCAAGATTTACCACCGATCGTTCGAACATTTCTATTATTGCTGATACCTCCATGTTTCCAGAGGGTCCCTCATGGTTAGCTTTGCAATCACCGCTATCCACATGCTCTTCGTACCACGCTTCGTATTCGGCAGAATCCAATTTGTTTTTCCAAGTCTCACAACCGTGGCAGTAACTGCTTTTTACAAAAATGTCAAGTACCTTTCCAGTACAATATCCAATTAGAGAAGCAACGCCAAATAACGAAGAGAATCCTCTTTTTTCCAAGTGCCGTCGCCTGATACAGTCAATTCTGACGTTTCTTCTACATTATTTGCGTCAGACATTGCTTTTTTCTCTTCTTGTGCAGCCGATGCGAAGAACTTCTTGGCCACATTTTGTATAGCTTCACAATGTTTTTTCATATATAAATTATAGGCTGGTTTCGATAAGAAAGCACTCGCCAAATCCATTAGTCCGCAGAACTTATTACATCCGGCTAAACCTAAGCCCAACACTCGCATTACGAAAGCAAACCGATAATTGACATCGTATACACCACTGTCTATTCTTTCACTTGATGGGATGTAGTGAGGCTGTTTACACTTTTCACATGTCACCTTGATGTTGAAAGCAAGACCTTCTTTTTTGCATGTTTGGAATATCACTTTTCCATCACACTTCACACATTTGACGACAGTAGCAATTGACGAAAAAAACAAGAACGAAATCTATCATTCGATAATGTTTTTGGATGTCTTCTACCACCACAGCGGGTTTATTTTTCATTTTTTTCGCTGACGCGCTACTAGCTACCGGTTCGTCGTTTTTACGCTTTTGAGGAGGCGCTTTTTTTTTTTGGTCGGGACAATTGTCCAATACCACCCTTACGATCTTCTCTGCTTATTTTTCGAGTCATTTTTCGAGGTACGAATACGAACGAAAACGGACTCAAACTTTTAGTGTGACTTGCTACTGCTCAGCACGGCATACAGCGGTCAACTGATGTATAGACTAATGTGCATACTTATATACACCATACCTCGAATATATATAACGGGACCGGAACAGGCCCGTTTATCAATAAATTTATTCGGGGTCGAAAAATACAATAGCGCGCCGCGCAGCTGCCGCCCAGGTATAAGACCCGCCTGGAGCAATAGACGCTCAAATACTCATAGCTTCGTCAATTTTACTCCGATCGACTTGAAATTTTTACACAATATTCTTGAGACATTAGGCATTCATTTAAAAAAATAAAAAAAAAATGGAAAAAAAAAATTTAAATACTTTACCCTGCCCTTAAGGGTGTCGAATTTGTTGAGCGTTTCTCCGAGATAATTTTCCCGAATTATCTCGGAATAAAGAATCGTGTCACAATATATATATATATATATATACTGTAGTGTATGTATAATATAGGGTGTGTGTGTGTGGACAGCGTGAGAGTGGGGAGAGCGGACGCGCGGTACTGTAAGCGTCGCGCAGTTGAATAAACGCTCTAGCTAAGACCGGGTGTTTACTTACCTTGCTCCCGTACTCATATCTCCCTAATATGGAGCAAATGGCGACGAGGATAAAACCGAAAAAGTAAAACTACGCGAAAAGGCGAATGGCAGGGTCAGATCCAAAAAAGACCGGCCTATCGTGGATATACCAATTGTGCAAGGAGGAGGTCCTAGAGGAGCTTCGGAATAGAGGTATACCAGCAAGCGAAGCCAACAAATTGGACGAATTGCGTCGAATTTTGAGAGAGGCGACAGTAGCGGAATCAAAGGGAGAGGGAGATCTGGAAGAAGACGTGACTGCAGAAAAGGACAGGAAAGGTATTGGAGCACCGAGTACAGACGAAGATAACCACGTGCCGGCAACAAGAGCATTGGAGATGGAATATACAACTCAGCTGGATTTTAAAATTGGAGTCGATAATTGGGAACAGTTTGTAGAACGTGTCGAATTCTATTTTGAAGCGAAAGGCATAACGGATGCGAGTAAACAGAGAGCGATTTTTCTAACTAAAATAGACGCAGAAACGTACGCGGTGGTGCGGAAGGTATGTGCACCGACAAAACCGAAAGATGTGTCGTTACAAGACATTATTAAGAAAGTGAGCGACTACGTAAAACCTAAAGTAAATGTGACAGTGCTTCGATCGAGATTTCGGGAACGAGTACAAGGCGAGGACGAGTCAGTGGTAAAATATGTGGCTACATTGCGAAACCTGGCTTCGGAATGTGCATTCGCCTCGGAAAATGAGGCAATTAAAGACCAATTGCTCAGTGGGATCCGCGACAAGGATATTAAAATTGCTTTGTTTCGAATCAGCGCATTAACTTTGGATTCAGCAATCGAGACCGCAACGGCAATCGAAGAGGCACAAAAGGCGGCCGATAAATTCAAGGTCGAGGCTATAGACGGAAATAAGAACTCGGATGAACGACAGAAGGCGGAGATCGATCGTTTACAAACAAACGATAGAAGCCGGGGAAGAGCACGAGCAAATTCGAAGAATTCGGGCAATGGACGAAACAGACAACAACGTTCACCGACGTGGTATAATCAGCGACGAGATTCACCGACGCGACACAACCAACAACGTCGCTCACCGACACCAGGACCATCGAGCCGTCTAGAGCGGGGAACAAAATGCTTGTGTTGTGGAAAGACGGGCCATGTGAGAAACGATTGTTGGCACCGAGGGAAGACCTGTGACGGATGCGGGGAGCGGGGTCATTTACGGGCCATGTGTGCGGAACAGACAGAGCGAGAGAAGAAACCCGTCAAGAAAATACAGCGAAATGCGGAATCGAGCGATTCGGAGACCGACTCAGATTGGTATGCGGACGTACTTTCAGTAAAAAGATTGTCAAATGAATGTAACACTATTAAAATTAAACCACAATTTTTGTGTGTTAAGGTAGAAGGTCGAGAAGTAAACATGGAAGTCGATGGCGGCGCGGAGGTCTCGTTGATTAGCGAAAGGGAGTACAAACAGAGATATTCGGAGGTATCATTAGTAGCTTCTGATACTACGATAAATTACTACGGGGGTGAGGAAAGCGAACCAATGGGGATGTTAAAAGGAGTAAGAGTGGAATTCGGGAAAATCCGTACAAAAGGGAATTTATATGTAATGGGAAAGATAGGGAAACCGTTACTGGGACGCGATTGGTTGTTCAAACTAGGACTATGGCCTCTCGGAATAGATCAGTCGGTACAAAAAATTACGGAGGTTAAACGGATAAAACGAAACAAAGACGAGGAACAAAAAATTCGAAGGATGGCAGATCAGCTTTTTGACAAATACGCGGGGTTATTCGCTCCCGGTCTCGGAAATTATACAAAGTCAAAGTTTGCAATTAGAATGAAGGAGGGGGCAATACCTAACTATCAAAAACCACGAACACTGCCGTTGGCATTGAAGGACAAGGTAGGGGCAGAGATTGACCGCCTAGTATCAGAAGGAGCCCTCTCTCCAGTAGAAACGAGCGAGTGGGGGACGCCAATTGTACCGGTGGTAAAAGATGATGGTAGCTTGAGGATTTGCGGCGATTACAAAGTAACCGTGAACCCGGCAATACTAGTCGACAGACACCCGTTACCTCGTATAGAACATTTGATCGCGAATCTGCAAGGGGGAGTTTTTTTTTCGAAAATAGATCTTAAGGAAGCATACGCGCAAGTACCGGTAACCGATGCATCAAAAAACATCTTAACGATAAGTACCCATAGGGGGCTATTCCAGCCGAATAAACTACCGTATGGTATAGCATCGGCGCCGGGATTCTTCCAAAGGCAAATGGAGCAAATCTTTGCAGGGATGCCAGATGTCAATGTATTTCTCGACGATATAATTGTTAAGGGTAAAACATTGGAGGAAAACATGGAGCGAACAAGCCAAGTGCTTGATAAATTAGGCGAATGCGGGCTGAAACTAAAAAAGAAAAAGTGTGAATTATTAGCCAGGAAGATTCGGTATTTGGGGGTAGAGATAGATGAGCACGGGGTACATGTTTTGCAAGAACGGGTGGAAGCAATCGATATGGCACCAGCACCAACGACAAAAAAAGAAGTACAAGCTTTCCTGGGTATGATTAATTATTACGCAAAATTTATCAAGGATAGAGCTACGAAATTGCATCCATTGTACGAGACGTTAAAAAAGGGTAAATTTCACTGGACTGACGAATGCCAACAAGCCTTTGAGACGGCCAAGCGGGACTTAAAATCAGCAGAGGTACTGATTAATTATGATCCAGAGGAAAAAATAAGTTTAACATGCGACGCATCAGATTATGGCGTCTCAGCGGTATTGGCGCATGTGACTCCGGAAGGGGAAAGACCGATAGCATACGCGTCCAAAACATTGTCAGCGAGCGAGCGTAACTATGCACCAATTGATAAGGAAGCTCGGGCGATCGTTTTCGGCGTGACAAAATTTTACGATTATCTATACGGGCAAAAATTTGTGTTAAAAACGGACCACCAACCGTTGGTGCGAATCTTTGGTCCGAAAAAAAGTATACCAATTATGGCGGCACGAAGAGTGCAGAGGTACGCGAGTTTTTTAAACGCATTTCAGTATGAAATTCAATACGTACGATCAAAAGACAATAGCGCAGACGGACTCTCGAGGCTCCCGACACCAGCAACGAAGAAAGAGACAGAAAAGGAAAAAGAATTTACATACCTACATTTTGTACAGCAGGGGTCATTTGCATGTTTTAACGATCGAGTGGTAGCGAGAGAGACTAGGAAAGATACCGTTTTAGCTGACGTTACGAGATATATGTTAAATGGGTGGCCGAGGCGAGCGGAAATTCCGATAACATTGCAACCATTCGAAGCAAGGAAGGACGAATTGACAATAGAGCAGGATTGCATTATGTGGGGGTATCGAGTGGTGATTCCGGAAAAGTTAAAAGACCGGGTAATGGAAGAACTCCACGCAACCCATTCAGGAGTAGTAAAAATGAAAGCCGTTGCACGTTCTTTTTTCTGGTGGCCAAAAATTGATAGGGACATCGAAAATGTTGCAAGAACATGTAACTATTGCGTAGAACTCCGAGACGAACCTCCGAAAACAGAGTTAAACCCGTGGAAGTGGCCAGAAAAACCGTGGCATAGAATACACACGGATTTTATCGGACCGTACAAGGACTACAATTTTTTATTAACAATCGATGCGAGAACGAAGTGGCCCGAAGTATTCCTTATGAAATCAACAACAGCGGAGGCCACGATAAAAGTGTTCAGTAATTTATTCTCACGCTTCGGAATTCCTTTCCAAGTAGTCAGTGATAATGGACCGCACAATGCGAGCACCGAATTTAGCGAGTTCCTTAAAAAATTAGGAGTAACTCACACGTTTTCGGCCGTTAAACATCCGGCGACAAACGGAGCGGCCGAAAACTTCGTCAAAACATTTAAAAGAAAATTAAAAATATTACTGAAAACAGGGGAGCCTGTGCAAGAGGCTATAGAGAGAATTCTATTTGATTACAGATCGACAAAACACTGCACGACGGGCGAATCACCGGCCAAATTAATGCTAGGCCGGGAGCTGAGAACGAGGTTCGATCTGTTGCGACCCGATGTGGGAAAAAAAGTAGAAATTGAACAAATTAGGCAAATAAGAAACACAGGGGGTAAAAGAGTAGTAGACTTCCGAGAGGGAGAGAAGGTATGGGCGAAAGACTTTAGCAAGAATTCCCCGAAGTGGGTAAACGCTGAGATTATAAAAAAACAAGGTCCGGTGACTTATGAGACGAGATTAAACTCGGGCAAAGTGGTGAAGTGTCATACTGATCAAATAGTGAAAGGGCCAAATCCGATAGGTAGGAAGGTTGAAGACGTACAGACACGAGAAACAAGCAAAGATAACGAGATGGTACCTCTGCGCCGATCAACTAGGATAAGTGAGAAAATTAGGAAAAAGGTAACATTAAGATTAGGAAACGGAAAGATTGTAAAGCCGGGCTAATTATAATAAAATTAAAGAGGGATGAGTGTAGTGTATGTATAATATAGGGTGTGTGTGTGTGGACAGCGTGAGAGTGGGGAGAGCGGACGCGCGGTACTGTAAGCGTCGCGCAGTTGAATAAACGCTCTAGCTAAGACCGGGTGTTTACTTACCTTGCTCCCGTACTCATATCTCCCTAATATGGAGCATATACTATACTATATTATAAAAAGATCTCGCCGCCGCCGCCACCGCCGCCGCCGCCGCCGCCGTGTAGGATAGTCCCTCATGGGCCGCCGAACCTGGATTATTCTAAGTCCCTCAAGGGCCCCCAAGTCCGAATTATTCTAAGTCCCTCAAGGGCCCCCGAGCCTGGATTATTCTAAGTCCCTCATGGGCCCCCAAGCCTGGATTATTCTAAGTCCCCATGGACACCCCTGATTACCCAGAATCCCCTGATTATAATATATATATCTATATTATAAAAAGATCTCGCCGCCGCCGCCGTGTCAAAAATCGAGGGACTTAAAAAAATTCAGGGGGTGCCCCCCCAAGCCCGTATTTTTCTAAGTCCTTTTCCAAAAACATAGGTCCCGAAAGGGTGGGGGGCACCCTTGCGGGGGGCACTTCTTGTGGTGGAGATTGCGAGCGCGCGAAGCGCGCGAGCCACAATAAAATCCTAGTATATATATATATATATATATACATATATATATATATATATATTGGCTGAATAAAGAAACAAAGAAATTTAAATTGTGACTATTTATTTAAAAAAATAAATATCATCGTCATCCCCACCACCAGCGCTTTGATAAGTATAAAAGCATCCACACATCACTGGATTAACCACACTTCTGAAATAGACACGGTAGTTGCAACATCCAAAGTAAAATGGAAGTTATCAACGGGTTACTCATTATCGATTGTGGTAAAGATCCGTGGGAACTTACCAGAGAAGAACTCGAATATATACCGAAACCCCTGCTATTGCGCCACTGGAGTGACGTCATTCATTTTCTCTGGGAAAAACTACCTGAACACATTCGACAGGATCCCGAGGTTTGCATCGTATCAACTCTGCGTAGAACACACAGACTGTCCGCGATTACAGTGCGACTCGACTTACTATGCGAGTCAACCAGGGTCGTAAATCCTGCTACCGAACGCGTACTGTTCGACACCGTGTCTTTCGCGAACTCCCGCACCTCAAATTAATGTGATGAGGGTGGTTAATAATTATAAAATGCAAAGAAGGGACTTTTCCGAGTGGGGGCCAAGAACCATGTCGCACCAGTATGTTTTAGGCAGGCAAAAAAAGGTCTCGCGAGAGACGCTGACCCTTCAGTAGTGACGCGCTGCAATAAAAAATGTGCAAGGTCCTAGATGACCCGTTGACTCGAGTTTTGCCTTTCGTGACTTCGTCTGACTTCGAAGGATTATTTGTATTACCAGTATTGAAAGAAGAACCCAGCTGTATCGCAGATGCTGGACTGATACTAGTCGCGAAGAAAAAATAAGTAAAATCATAAAATTCCTTTTACTCTGTTGCTGGATTCACGAATACGAATTTTAGCCAACTCAATAAATTGCAGCCTATTGGTTTTTCCAGAACCCTCGAAATTCTACGGACTGTCCTATTATAAAGATCTTGAAGGAGACTGCTCACGATGGTGAACAGATGTTTTATAGCTATGTTAATAATGACGCAGAAAATCTACGCGTTCCGTACGTGACGGAACAGACTCCCCCCTTGAGAGAGTACCGATCAAGTTAAAATTATGGTGTTTCATATACGTATTTTAAAACAAGGAGTTCGTGTGTGTTCATAGGCTTATCAGTCTCTTAGGTTGTTTTGTCACTATCACTGTTGACTTCTGTGGGTAGCGGTAGTGGAGCGAGTTTGCGCACGTTCCTGTCAAGGATGCCCCTAGATGTTTTGACACGCACTACTCGCACAATGCCGTCCGCACCGGGTCGTGTTTCGATAACTCTTCCCATGAGCCATCGAAGTGGTGGTAGATGGTCCTCCTTCAGAAGTACCAATGAGCCTTCTCGGATGCTGTGAGATCCCCGAGACCATTTGTGGCGAATATTCAGCTCATTTAAATATTCTTTGTGCCATCTGGTCCAGAAATCCTGCTTCATCTTCTGGATATGTTGCCACAATGATAGCCGATTGGATGGAGTGTTGATAAGATTAACCTCGGGTACGCTCGTTAATGTATTGCCAATCAAATAATGCCCAGGAGAGAGTACGAGAGGATCGTTTGGATCTGACGAGAGAGGAGTCAAAGGACGGGAATTGAGGATTGCTTCCACCTCTGTGAGAAATGTGTAAAATTGCTCGAAAGTAAGTAGCTGCTCACCGACTACTCGTCTAAGATGGTGCTTGAAGGATTTCACTGCCGCCTCCCAGATTCCGCCGAAGTTTGGTGATTGCGGTGGTATGAAATGCCATTTGATTCCATGATCAGTGCAGAAGCGGAGTGTTTTCTCGTTGTGTTCTTCTGAGCGCAAGTGCTCCATGATCGCCTTTAATTCATTGTTTGCTCCAACAAAGTTTGTTCCATTGTCGGAGTAAATGTTTTCGCATCTTCCTCTTCTTGCGATGAATCGTTTTAATGCGGCAAGAAAGGCTTCGGTAGTCATATCGCTGACCAACTCGAGATGCACGGCCTTGACTACGAGACAGACGAAAACTGCGACGTATACCTTGATGCTTCCTCGATTTCGATGTTTCTTTTCTTTGATAAAGAATGGACCACAATAATCTACACCGACGTTTAAAAATGGTCGAGCTTCGGTGATACGAACACCAGGCAGATTGCCCATAATATAGTTTGCAGACGGTGGATTTGCTTTGGCACACACCATACAGCTGCGAATCACTTTGCGGACTTGATTCCGGCCATCGATGATCCAGTACTTTTTCCGCAGTGAGTATAGAGTGGTTTGTATGCCGGAGTGATAATTCGAGATATGTTCGTACTGGATGATCATGCTTGTTACATGATGCGATCGCGGTAGGATTATTGGGTGTTTTTCTGCGAACGAGAACTTGGAATTCGTGAGTCGACCGCCAACTCGAATTATGCCCACGTCATCCACAAATGGAGCTAATGAAATGAGCTTGCTCTTCGGGTCTGCGATCTTTTCTTCCTGTAGGTCTCTTAATTCGCTGCAAAAGGTTGCTGCTTGTACGAGTTTTATGATAATTGCGTTTGCAGCCTCCAGCTCTTCGCAGGTGAGATGCCCTTGTCTTTGGTGTGGCGTTTTGAATCGCAGAGCATAAGCAACAAATCTTCGTAATTTCACAATTGAAGAATATTTTGTGAGAATGTCGCTGTGAAGTGGTGTTGCGAGGCATTTAATTTTCCGCAATCCAGGCAGTTGATCCATTGTTGGCACTCCGATTTGTGGCCATGTGGACTCTTCTTTGATGAGCCATGTAGGGCCATTTTTCCATTTGAGATTGGCGACGTATGCTGATGGAAGCTGGCCTCTCGAGATGAGATCTGCTGGATTGTCGAATGATCGAACGTGACGCCAATCACTTGTGTGTGTTTTCTCCTGGATAATAGATACACGATTGGCTACGAACGTTAAAAGTTGATACGGAGGTGTGTTGATCCAATTGAGCACCGCCGTATTATCGCACCAAAAAACTGTTTTATGAACTTCTGTATTTAGCGATTGACGAACAGTAGAATACAGTTTAGCGAGAAGAACAGCTCCACATAGTTCCAGCTTAGGAATTGTCATGGGTGGAATGATTTCTGTCTTCACTGGTGTGTTTGGAAGCTCAGAATTCTTGCTCTGAGTATCCTGCACGCTCTTGAGTGGCGCAACGCGAGATTTGGCACATAGGAGCGTCGTTGAGACATTTCCACATTTGTCGGTGGCCCTGATGTATATACAGGCTCCGTATGCTTTTTCGCTGGCATCGCAGAATCCATGTAATTGAATTTCTTGACTTTGAGGCGGAGCAATTTTTCTGTTGAATTGTAGATCGTTTAGAAGGTACAATTGTGATGCGTACTTGTTCCATTCGGTGTATATTTCCGCTGGAATTGATTCATCCCATTCGAGTTTTTCTCTCCAAAGTCGTTGCATGATTATTTTTGCGTGTGTGACTACTGGACCAAGCAGTCCTAGCGGATCGAATATTCTGGCGATATGAGACAGAATTGTTCTTTTGGTGACACGCTCGTCTCGCGAAACAGGGCTAACAGTGTAAATGATAGCATCTTGTTCGGAGTTCCAATGTACGCCGAGAGTCTTGATTGTTTGATCCTGTCGTGATTGCAGTTTCAGATTTATGCTCGTTGATGGCAATCCCTGCAGAAGCTGAGGCTCGTTTGACGCCCATTGTCGAAGATTAAGTCCGCCTCGTTGTAAGAGTTCGTTAATCTCGTTTCGAAGGTCTAGAGCGTCGTGAAACGTAGCTGCGCCCGTTAGCAAATCATCGACGTACAGATCGCGCTTGATGATTTGTGCAGCCCTAGGATAATTGGTCATCTCATCATCGGCTAGTTGATGGAGACAACGCGTAGCTAAGAAAGGTGCTGGAGAGAGTCCGAAAGTTACGGTATTTAATTCGTAAGTGACTATTGAGCCACTGGCGTCGCGCCATAGAATTTTTTGATATTTCCGATCTTCTTTGCGAACGTTGAATTGGCGGTACATCTTCTCAATATCTCCCGTGAGTACGTATTGATGATCGCGAAATCGCAGCAAGAGTGAAAAGATGTCATCTTGGATAGTAGGTCCCACCATGAGAGTGTCGTTCAAGGACAAGCCTGTGCTGGACTTTGCCGATCCGTCGAAGACGACTCTGACCTTGGTAGTAAGACTGCTATGTTTGATAACCGCGTGGTGGGGAAGATAGAAGCCTCCCCCCGTCGTGGTGTCATCGTGGACCTTTGACATGTGTCCCAAGGCCAGGTATTCCTGTAGTACAGCGTTGTATTGTGTTTTTAGCTCGGGATCCCTTTGCAGTTTCCTTTCGATTCCAAGGAGGCGTTTTGTGGCCATCGATCGGGATTCGCCGAGTTGATCCTTCTTGTTGTTGAATGGGAGTGCAACGATGTATCGTCCGTCGTCGTCACGACTCACCGTTCGTTTGAAGTGATCTTCACAGCTTGATTCTTCTGGAGAGCTATGACGTTTCGTGTCGATTTCCTCGATCTCCCAGAATCTCTTCATTATGCTATCCAGTGTAGTGACGTGGCATTGTTGTTTGTAAGGCGACAAGCCATCCGTAGGAATAGCACCGCCGATGATCCATCCCAAGCGCGTTTTTTGTAGATATAAGTCTGGACCACCGTGCTTCGATAGATTAATTTGACCCACACATAGGGTCGATAAGGTTGTACCCGAACCGATCAGCATGTCGACTTCAGCTGGTTGGTCGAACTCTGGATCGGCGAGTTTAATGTTGCGCGGCAGAGAAATCGAATTTCGCGAGATTCTTTCGTCCGGAACGAGCCCCGTGATATCATCAATTGTCAAAAAGCTTAAATTCCGTTCAAAATTGTAGAGTCTAGATCTAATTTTTGCATTCACGAGATTATTTGTAACCGTTCGAGTGTGATTCATAGCTCCAACTGGAATTGATAATTTCGTTTTTGGCAAATTGAGACGCGAAGCAAATCTTTCCGTCACAAAGTTAGTGTTAGAGCAGGTGTCGAGGAGAACTCTACATGGTATGAGCTTTCCCGAGAAGCTAGAAACGAGAACCTTAGCAGTTACTAGAAGATCCTTGTTTGGGACGCTTGCCGCAAGACTGGTGATCATCGATTTCTCTGGTGCAACTCGTGGTGTTACTAGTCAAGATTGAGTGGATCTTGTCTGAGTGCTCGTGCTTTCTTCAGCTGGCAATATTTCTGTAAAATGCAACATCGTGTGATGCTTTTTTTTGCACGTTCTGCACGAGAACGTCGATTTGCATTGTTTCACACCATGTCCTGGACGCAGGCAATTAATGCAGAGTGAGGCTCCAATGGCTGCTTGGTACCTTTCCTTTGGTGAAAGCCTTTTGAATTCGCTGCATTGGAACAGCTGATGGTTGGTTTTGCAAATTGAGCACTCGTTCGATGTGGTGGTTACAAGGCTTCGCATCTGCCTTTGACCCTTACCGTTGTTGCTGTTTTGTGAGTCGTTGCGACCCTTGCTTTGTCCACCAGATTTGTCATTCTTGAACAAAATGAGAGGTTCATCCGTAGTGACAATCATTCTTCGAAGAAAGCTGATGAGCTGGTCATAGGTCGGCAGCTCGCCTTCTATTAGAGACATCCTCCATTGCTTCCGAGTTGCCTTGTCGATTTTTGATAGTGTGATGCAAAGCATCATCGTGCTCAATGTATCTTCGGACAACGATTTTAGAGCCGAGCAGTGCAATTCGAGTGTGTTCACCAACTCGCTTAGGTCTTGTGATGATTCCCTTTGCATCGTTGGTGTGTTGAAGATTTCCGTTATGTGGCGCTCACGTATTCTACCCTTATCCTCGAACATCTTCTTTAGAAGGTGCCATGCGCTGCGATACCCTTCGTCTGTCGTTTCGAATTGTTTGACCAGTCGCTCAGGCTCTCCGCTCAGACACGAGCGTAAATATTTTAATTTTTCTGTGTCACTGAGGCCCTGCCGACGTCCGATCATGGATTGAAAATCGTCCTGGAAGCTCAACCAATCTTCGTATTTTCCGTTGAACTTTGGCAGCGTCTGCTCTGGGAGACGTGTTAGAGTCGGTTGCGATGAGAATGAATTCGGAGACGCGTGGTTCGTAGAAGTCGAATTTGCTGCGCGTGCTGCTGTTGCTTGTGCAATTTTGTCTTGCAATTCGTGACCCTTTGCCAAGAGCTCGTAGTACTCTGTTTCCATTGACTCTTGTATTGCGAAATGATCAACACCGGGTTCGAGTTCTTGGAGTTCACTTGTATAGTCTTGCAAGTTTGTGAAAGCAATTTCTAATTTTTGTATGTGAACGTTCAGCAAGTAAATGTTTGGACTCTCTTCTTGTTTGTCCAATTGATTTTTGAAGGATGTAAGTTTTCCCTTGACGGCACCGCGTTTTCGTACGAGTTGATCTTTTTTATTTACTTCTGTTGCGTTGAGCGACATTTTTGTGGAAGTGTGAAGCAATTGGGTTCGACGCAAGGAGCGAAAGTGATTGGCAATGAACTTTTCTAACGAGCTTACCTTATGTAATGTAGTCGTCGGCGCTGGTGATGTGGATGTCTGACGGTAGAGCGTATGCAGCTGCTCTTCCCTTCCTGGAGTACACAGTTGGCCTCGTTCAGTTGCTGTTGATGCACTTACACTTGTTTTTCGAGAGTCCTTTCGAAGCACAATTCACTTCACTTTGTATAAGTCTTTCCGGAGTCTTTAGATCCGGCTCGAAGGACCAAAAAATATGTCCGCGATTACAGTGCGACTCGACTTACTATGCGAGTCAACCAGGGTCGTAAATCCTGCTACCGAACGCGTACTGTTCGACACCGTGTCTTTCGCGAACTCCCGCACCTCAAATTAATGTGATGAGGGTGGTTAATAATTATAGAATGCAAATAAACAAACTTAACTTTATTCACATCTATATACACTTGAATGAATGTTGTGAAATTTAACACTTAAGTAATCAAAATTAAGAGTTCGCGCAGTACAGACGAAAAACTTATGTTTTGTAAGAAGTTAAATTCACTTTGCTATTTATCAAGAGAAATGCAGAGATCCGCGCTGGTTGGACTCTTGTTGTGCATTCTCTGAGAGTTCGATGATAACTGATTCTTAAGGAGACTGCTCACGATGGTGAACAGATGTTTTATAGCTATGTTAATAATGACGCAGAAAATCTACGCGTTCCGTACGTGACGGAACACAGACTAACCAGATCTACTGATGCAAATCGATAACTGTCTTCCAACTAAGCGGGAATGCGCACGCTGCCTGCAGAACAACCCTGCGACGGTGCCACTGACGTCGACGGATCTACCACAACCAATTATGTCACTTCAAAAACCCTACCGTGAAACTACTGTCTGAGATACACATACACAACTACAAGATGTGTAATATTTTGTCACACGAATAATTAACTACTATGTTAATAAATCAATGCTTTGAAAATCCTGTTTTTCTTTTATTTCACGACTTACCTACCTGAAAAATGTACCATCATCCGAAAAATTTCTTTTGATCGATTTTACGACTTATCGATCCGGAAAATTTATCAACATCCGGAAAATTGAGTTACCGGTTGCAGGACTGGAAAATTTACCAACATCCGGAAAATCGAGTTACCGATAGTAGAACTGGAAAATTTACCAACATCCGGAAAATCGCGTTACTGATAGTAGGGAAAAAATCTACAATACCGACTGCAGGAGCATCGAATGATTTTCACCTCGAAAATTACCGACCGCGGTGGACAAGTTCCCACCCACCAATCAGCGCTCGGGAAATCATCTCACCGAGAAAAATATTCAACCAACCAGAGCTCAGGGAATCAAGGCCCCGGAAAAACCCAATTAACCAATCAGCGCTCGGGGAATTATGCAAATTATTCCCACCTGTTAAAAAAAGGGGGTGGGAGGAAGAGGGGATTTAAACAACAAATCAGAGCTCGGGGAATTATGCAAATTAGTCCCACCTGTTTTAAGTGAGGAGTGGGAGGGAGAGGGGATTTAAACAACCAATCAGAGCTCGGGGAATTATGCAAATTAGTCCCACCTGTTTTAAGTGAGAAGTGGGAGGGAGAGGGGATTTAAACAAGCAATCAGAGCTCGGGGAATTATGCTAATTAGACTAGACACGGCGCCAGACGCGAGGTAGGGAGGGGGTAGGGTCTGTCTCCCCAGCGCTGGCCTCTACTACTCTCGCCATCCATGGGCCAATACTGGTCCCTATTTTTCTTATTCCTGGCACAATAGTGGCCAATGATCGCCGATAAATGTTCGCCGACGGTCAACAAAGCTATTGATTATATAGCAGAATAAACATTTAGTTATTATCAGTTAATTTCAGTTGAGCCAAATAAGTTTTGTAACTATGATGAGACTTTACCGAGCTTCATTTTGAGCTACTAAATCTTACTTGACTCAATTAAAATTAGATAAATGTTTATTTCGCCATATTATCATTAGATTAATCATTAGATTAACTTAATAATTTACAAAGCTGAAAATAGTGTAACAAAACTTGTTTCTTTATATTTTTTCACAAGTTATCGAAGCAGCACGAGTAGCTCTGAAATCACATTTAGTCTTAACGTGTTTATGTTTCGCAACACCCAGCTTGACAACTTTGACTATAGCGTTTCGGGAACATTTTCCAATGGATGTTTAATAATATTTTCACTGTTGTATGAATCTTCACTTTCAATAACGACGCGTTCATTGGGCAATACATCTGTTGCATTGAGGTTATGTTCACTGTCACTTCTTCCGGGTCTTTCCCCGCTGTCACTGTCACTGTGATCACTACCATTTATTTTCTGTCGCTTTGAGAGAGGATCTTCTGCTTCGTTGATGCACTGATCATCTGACACTTCGGTTCTTTTTTTTAAAACTCGATTCTTTTTCACCCGATAATAGGTGGACATATTGATCGTAAAATTCGACGCGTGGTTTCGACCTCTCACCCACCACGACTCACAGGATACTGTAGGAATTCATAGTACCGATGGCGCAATCATCGGCACCAGCAATGGCCCACCCGTGGAAAACTGCAGCAGCCCATGCTCGGTACAAGTCTATCGGCCATCGCTGGTTGTCAGCAATGGGGTAGACGTGACAAAATGCACCCGGAAAAAAAATTTGATAATATTAACTAAAATAATCTATTCAACATTTAATTATTTCAATCAACGAAAATTTACTTTCCTTCCAACAAATATGTATTTCATTCAATTTTTCAGTTTTTTAATTTCCAACATAATTAATTATTTAAATCAACTTTCACTGTGCAGCGGATACTAAAAAAATATTTTATTTATTGCTATTAAATACTTTCTTAATTCGGAAAAAAGATCTAGTTAAAACAACCAAATACATGTATTAGATATTTTTTAATATAATCAATTAGAACTATCTTATTAATCAATATATATTTATTTCCGTTCATCATTGGAGTTTATTATTATCAACATGCAACATTTATCAATTTGATGTAATTCTTGTCGTATATTTATATAAAAAATTTATATTCTTTAAATCGGCAACCGTGGACGCGCGGTCGGTGTGTGGCTTCGACCGTCTCCAGAGTTTAAGCAGCATTATTTGCGGTCATAACTTGGATGGGTGACCGCTCAGCCGCGCACTGATTTGCGCGCCAACTACTGAACGGGAGGCATATTTCTGAGCTTCCAAGAAATAGTGAGAAATATTTAAAAAAAAAAAAAAATTAATTTTTTTATTAACATTTATATAACGGCCGACCCAAATAAATATTTCTTAGATTTGAATATATTTACTATTCGATAAGTATATGGATTACAAATAAAAAAATTTATTTGGGTCGGCGAATGCATAGGTGAATGGAAGTCGGCATCCAAATAAGAAATTTTACTTCGATGCGTATATTTTAGTCTCGTTAACAAGATCTTTTTTCTGGGTGTGCTGGCAGTTTTTACTTGGTTGCGGCCGCGAGCCACTGCTGGCTCCAACGATGGCTCGATAGTCAACCAGTACTGGCTATCATCGGTTGGTAGCCAGTACTCGCCCAATCATTGGCCCCATTGTAACTGCTGGCATTTCCTATACGGGATATTGGTAGCCTGAATTAATCGAGAAGAATATGGTCTGTTCGGAAGAAATAAGAGAATTTTCCCAGGATTTCGTAGATATATGCTTTATCCGATTTCCTATAAACTCTCGATGTTTCAGGTTCAATCGTATCTATCAAAATATGATGCCGTCGAAGAAAATATCATCTGATCGGAGGAATCAGAAGGATTTTCTCAGAAGTTCATAGATTTTAAGTCTTCCGTATTTTCAGTGAACCGACAGATTGACCGGCACTTTAGATCCTGAGAATATATGATTAAATCGAAAACAATATAAGTTTTTCGGAGAATACATGAAACTTTTTTCGGAATTTTTCAGATGAAAATTATCTCCGATTTTCTCCATATGTGCAATTCCTTATTATCTAAACCATGAGATAAGTTGGAAAACTTCTATGAAAATCGAAGAATTAAAAAAACCAGGGTAATTTCTAAAAATTGTTCAGAAAATTTCAATATCAAATTTTCTGAGATAATTACTGAGATTTTCGGAGTAACTTTTTCCCCGAGGGGTAAGCTTCTGATCGGCCTCCTTAAGGCTGGCTTGTTGTATTTTGTTAACTACTTATATTGCTCCTCATAGAGGAAGCTTTTTTTCCGAAAATCCTTTGTTAGAACACCAAAAATGGTCCAAAACATCGAGAAAAATAGTTTAGAAGAATTGTCCGGATATATGTATGTATGTATCTGTGTAGGCATGTATTTAGGTGTGTTGTGTTAATCAATTTTAACTTCCTCATAGAGGTAGCTTTCTGACTTTCGTTTTTATCCGTCTTATACCGAGTCGGTTAGGGATAAAAATTCGCAAAAATTCACTATTTTAGCCATTCGCTATTTTGATCATTCCCTATCTTGAATGCCACCCACCGAGTCTTACTTTTCTCCGTGTTATTTCTCATTGTTTTTTGTACATGCAATGTGGATGGCGTGCCAAACGATAGTTTGGTTCCAGAGTTTTAATAAAATGATCATTATTATTATAGGTAAAATAAATAAGACATTTCTGAACCGAGATCCAAAATCAACAGAAATAAAAACAGAGGCACTCATTTGATCATAAATATTTATTAATATGATAAGCTTGATTTAATAAAATAAATTGTTGTATCGTCAGACTTTTTCCAAAGCCATACAATACATTCGAGCTCTTCAGTCATCTTATAAAAATTCTACAGGGGCGTTGTTGAGAGGCACCACATTTCGTTGATGTTTTTTAGATGACATCATCGTAAAAACGATCATCCCATTTCCATTCGTCATGGTTCCCTGGGTCCAGATCAGTCATTCATCATATTGGCAATCACAAGTTCATGGCCAATCGCAAATTCCCGCTGATTCCTTGTAGCAAAGACCAGGAGCGCAAGGCACGACTATTGGTGTGAATTTGCCCTCGCCCGCGTCTGTGCACTTGATGAACTGCTTGCAGGTAGTTGGGTCAGGCATGTCACCAACTTTGGTGCATACTCCGTCTCCACTTCCGGAGTTGTCCGGCTGGTTGGGTTCCTGGTTGGGCTTCTCGGTGGTTGGCTTCTGTGTTGGTTTCGGTGGCTGAGGGGGACGTTCAGAGACTGCCGGTCCTCCGCGGAGTACGTGGTTCAAGGTCTTAATCAGAGGGAATTTCTCTCCGCAAATACCCTTGAAGTCGTCAGTTTCGATGGACCAGATCATGGCACCACCGAGTCCCTTTTCCTTGATGAATTGAGCCTTCTCCGTAAGGGACCTGAATAGATTGAAGAAATTAAATTTGTTATCTTTTTTTCCCACTTTGAAATAATAATTTCCATGTTGCCATGTATGTAAATATCGATAAGGCCATGCAATACAAATATGAGCTGACTCAGTTCCACTCTTCAAACAAAGGTGTGCAAGCGCTATATTTGTTCAAGCTGTTTTATATGATGTTTACCGATTGAATCGTGTACTCATTCACGATATAGGATGATTTGAAAAAATATTTTCTTTTTCTAATAGCAAGAGATGATTGAAGTTACAACTAATGTTACAGTTGTAACTTCAATCATCTCTTGCTATTAGAAAAAGAAAATATTTTTTTTACTTATAGGATTTTAAAATCCTATAAGTAAAAAATTTACTGCGTTGAGAATGTGTCTAATAGTCCTATCCACTTTATTTTTTATTTATTTTGGACTGAGTTCTATTTTTTTTCATTCATAGTAGTATAAAAGACTGAATTATGGAGTCTTATTATTTTTTTTACAAAGGATAACATTTTTTTATTGTGGGATTGGTAAAAACCATCCAAATATAATCTTTCAGCTAGCAATAATGGAAATATTCGAGGTTTATTTTGAATCACTTTGTATAGGAAAACAGGAAGCGCAAAGACTTATCGATGATTAATCGTGTCGGCAAAGTCATTATAGTATGATACTCTTGCCACACGTTATCTACAACTCTTCACGCGTTTCTTGACAAACAATTAGTATAGTATTTCATTACTCACTTGACATTGTCGTAACCGACCCATTGTGCATCGCGGTACGCGTAAGGTACACGTCTCTCCTCGTCGAATTTAACGGTCCACTCTTGTTTGTTCTGAAGTTCGCAGATCTCGTTGTAACCGAGCATACCACCCTCACGGGTGTAAGGTCCAGCGGCACCGGGTCCACGGGTAGCGGCTCCGATTTCAGCATCGTTCGGGTTAGCGAGGGTGAAAGATCTACCGTAGGAAGCGACACCTACGATGAGCTTCATGGGGTCAGCTCCTTCGGAGAGCCAGTAGTTGACTGCAGCTTGCTAAAATAAATTTGATGTAGTGTATTTCATATTTGACGTTTAGCATAAAACTAATGATATAAAAATATTAAGTAGTTTCTAATTTTTTTTGCTTCATTTGTTCAAAGATTTATTTCTCCAGAACGGCTGTATGAATCGAGCTGAAATTTGGCACTGAGGTAGAGCATGTATATCCTTTTTTCTTTTCAAAATACGCAATTATGTTATCACCTGGTCAAATTTTATAAGGCATTGAAATTTTCGAAAACACACTTTTCGCGCTCCGTTTACCGCAATTTTTTAGATAATAAGCTAATTATTTGTTCACGAGTAAATAAACTCAACCAAGTCAAGGCCAAGTCTATTTCGACCAATTCACTTCACATTTTCTACAGTCATGAACTTATGTTCAGCTATAATGCTCGCATAAAAATAATTATGTTAAATTGAGATCACAAATCGACATATGTCAAGAAATGGCAATTTTGAGATGCGTTAAGACGAAAAATATTGGAAAATTTCAAAGCTATTTTGGGATCGATTTGATATCACGCTTACTGAGATCAAATTACAATTTGATATCATTAAACGTGATATGTATAATTGATTTTGATCTTTCAAATATACAATTGAATTTCAGCGCAAAAAGTACCCCCAAATTAGTAGGAAAACTTGGTATCAAATCGATCTCAAAATCACTTTGAAATTTTCTAAGATTTTTTCCTCTTAACGTGTCTCAAACTTTGCACTTTTTGAGCTATATCAATTTATGAACACAGTTTGACATCATTACTTTTACGCGGGTAGATATCAAATTTGGCAAAAATCGGTAAAGGCGTCCCGATTTTATGGCAGTTTGATTTTTTTCCCTCCCACATTTCCCATTTTTCCAGAATTTCTTCTGGGAGGAAGCCAAAATTGAGTAACATACTTCTTCCGAATGGTTCTGTGTAAGGTGGAATGCCTTAGCATTTCGCAACTCATGATTGTGCAAAACTTAAAGCAAAATGAAATGCATAATTTAGAACTTAACAGCAGCGGAGGTTGTACTTACGACGTTCAATTCCAAATCATTGCCAGTTTCGGAAGCGGCGGGGTAGAGAGGGGCGTTGATTCCGGTCTTAGGTTCCCAGGAGCCGTGAAGATCGTAGGTCATCAGATTGATGAAGTGAAGGTTCTTGGAGATTTCGGCAATGTTGTACGACTTAGAAGCGGAGAATTTAGCGGAGCCGACGGCAGCAGTGAGGAGGAGTCCTGCCTCATCGAAGAGTACTCTCATTTCCTTGGTAAGAGCAACAAAGTTCTCGACATCGGTGGCAGCACCACCTCGTTGTGCGGGATATTCCCAATCCAGATCAAAACCGTCGAAGTTGTACTTCTTGACGAAGGCAACAGCGTTCTGGGCGAATCGTTTGCGCGCTGTAGGGTCTGAAGCCATGGTAGAGTATTTGGTGGAGCCTTCGTTCCATCCACCGATTGCGACAAGAGTCTTCAGTTTCGGATTCTGTTTGCGGAGAGCATTGAAACGCCCAAAACCGTCCTTGCCCCATTCGTCGGGAAGATCTTGCCATGGGTCAAGTACCTTAGGCTTATCGCCAGCGAGTCCGACGAAAGTGTAGATCATATGCGTGCAGATGCTTGCGTCAAGGTCTTCAATAGAGATCTTTCCTGTACCTGGACGGTACACAGCCCAGCTACCGAAGTAACAGACCATTTTCTCTGTGGGAGAAAATTTAGGTTTAAACTGTGTCTATGGAAACTCGAGAATAATCAATTAAATATACGGTTTTTTTTAAAAGTCATCTTAGTTACTCTACTCTATAAGTGAGGTTTTAATCATCCATCACACATAGATTATGTTGACTGTAACCTTAAAGCGATTAGAATTCAGGTACTTCAAGAGATAAAAAGAGGACTCGCACAAAAAAAATCAAAGTCATTGAAGTTACTTTATTTTGCTTCCTCGTAGAGGAAGCTTTGTTTTCGTGAAAAAAAAATTTTCACGATTTTCATGGCAGTATGCTTAGAATTGTCCAAATTGTCGAGAAAAGTGGTTTAGAAAAAATGTCCGTATGTGTGTGTGTGTGTGGGTGTGGGTGTGGGTGTGGGTGTGGGTGTGGGTGTGGGTGTGTGTGTATGTGTGTGTGTGTGTGTGCGTGCGTGCGTGCGTGCGTGCGTGCGTGCGTGCGTGCGTGCGTGCGTGCGTGCGTGCGTGCGTGCGTGCGTGGGTGCGTGCGTGCGTGCGTGCGTGCGTGCGTGTGTGCGCGTGCGTGCGTGCGTGCGAGCGTGCGTGCGTGCGTGCGTGCGTGCGTGCGTGCGGGCGTGCGTGCGGGCGTGCGTGCGTGCGGGCGTGCGTGTATGCGCGTGCGTGCGTGCGTGTGTGCGCGTGCGTGCGTGCGTGTGTGCGTGTGTGCGTGCGTGCGTGTGTGCGTGCGTGCGTGCGTGCGTGCGTGCGTGCGTGTGTGCGCGTGCGTGCGCGTGTGTGTGTGCGTGTGTGCGCGTGTGTGCGTGTGTGCGTGTGTGCGCGTGTGTGCGTGTGTATGTGTGTGTGTGCGTGTGTGCGCGTGTGTGCGTGTGTGCGCGTGTGTGCGCGTGTGTGCGTGTGTGCGTGTGTGTGTGCATGTGTGCGCGTGTGTGCGCGTGTGTGCGTGTGTGCGTGTGTGTGTGCGTGTGTGCGCGTGTGTGCGCGTGTGTGTGTGCGCGTGTGTGCGTGTGTGCGCGTGTGTGCGAGTGTGCGTGTGTGCGTGTGTGCGCGTGTGTGTGTGTGCGTGCGCGTGCGTGTGCGCGTGCGCGTGCGCGTGCGTGTGCGCGTGCGCGTGTGCGTGTGCGTGTGCGTGTGCGCGTGCGTGCGTGTGTGCGTGTGTGCGTGCGTGCGTGCGTGCGTGCGTGTGTGCGTGCGTGCGTGCGTGCGTGCGTGCGTGTGTGCGTGCGTGCGTGTGTGCGCGTGCGTGCGCGTGTGTGTGTGCGTGTGTGCGCGTGTGTGCGTGTGTGCGTGTGTGCGCGTGTGTGCGTGTGTATGTGTGTGTGTGCGTGTGTGCGCGTGTGTGCGTGTGTGCGCGTGTGTGCGCGTGTGTGCGTGTGTGCGTGTGTGTGTGCATGTGTGCGCGTGTGTGCGCGTGTGTGCGTGTGTGCGTGTGTGTGTGCGTGTGTGCGCGTGTGTGCGCGTGTGTGTGTGTGCGTGTGTGCGTGTGTGCGCGTGTGCGAGTGTGCGTGTGTGCGTGTGTGCGCGTGTGTGTGTGTGCGTGCGCGTGCGTGTGCGCGTGCGCGTGCGCGTGCGTAGGCGCGTGCGCGTGTGCGTGTGCGTGTGCGTGTGCGTGTGCGTGTGCGTGTGCGTGTGCGTGTGCGTGTGCGTGTGCGTGTGCGTGTGCGTGTGCGTGTGCGTGTGCGTGTGCGTGTGCGTGTGCGTGTGCGTGTGCGTGTGCGTGTGCGTGTGCGTGTGCGTGTGCGTGTGCGTGTGCGTGTGCGTGTGCGTGTGCGTGTGCGTGTGCGTGTGCGTGTGCGTGTGCGTGTGCGTGTGCGTGTGCGTGTGCGTGTGCGTGTGCGTGTGCGTGTGTGTGTTCTGGGCTCCGAAATTCGATGAACTATTACTCAGTAACCGTTCGAGCGATATGGCTCAAATTTGGCATGCAAGTGGAGTAGCTGCCCCGCTTTGAATGTTGAGATTTTTGAAAAAAAAAATCAGCCATTTTGATTTTATGGTACTTTTAATTTTTTGAAAAAAGAGCGTGGTCGCTCTAACTTTCGTAAAAATTATACGATTTTGCTAAATAGTTGTTTATAAATAAATATACGTTCAATGTTGTTTGGCATTGCATTTGGGCGAAATCGGTACAGCGGTTCAGATTTTATAGATGTTTGAATTTTTCGAAAAAAAACATTTTTTTTTTATAAATCACGTCGAATTTCACCAATTTAACTGAAATGTTTTACAGACGAAAAGGAACATACAGCTATGCCACGATCCAAATTTGACGATGATCGGTAAAGTGGTTCCGGTTTACGACATTTTTAAATTTACAAAAAAACGATTTTCACTCTCGTATCAGCAAAAGTTGATAATGCAAGACAAAAGTTTGTACTCAATGGAAATAAGAATGCAAAATAGAAATTTACACATTGCTTCATATATATTTTTTATTTTTTTAAATTTATAATGACCGCTTGTCCCAAAATAGACTTGCTCATAACTCTCGAACGGCGTGACGAATCGAGATGAAAATTTGCACAAAAGAGGAGGATAAACTCCATTTTCGTTATTTCAATTAAGGTAGTCCTTGCGCATTAAGCTGAGGTCAAATAAGTTTTCGAAAAATGGGCGGGAGTTGCAAACACTTTTCGCCAATATAAACAAGGCTGCAAAGTAGAACTTTGCAAATTACTTCCTTATTATTGTTGGATTTTTCCAAAGCTTCCTCTATGAGGAACCCAAAATATATTAACATGCTTCCTCATAGAGGTAGATTTGTAAAAATCCAACAATAATGAGGAAGCAATTTGTAAAATTTTTATTATAGCAATAACACAAAGTTATTAATGTAATATTTGAGATAAAAATAAGTCGCCAAACTTTTTGTTCTTATTATATAAATATTAACATTTCTTAGTCAAATACACTGTACATAATTTGTTCTCTTACTCTCACTGTCATCTTTGTTGACGGCAGCCGATGCGGCTAGGCCGACGAAGGCAAGCAATATTAGGGAGCGCATCTGTAACAAAAATATCAGAAAAAAACCCTCGATTGGTACTATTTTCTATCCGTCGCGCATCAAAACACTCGACAGCAATACAAAATGAACTTTGCTATGGGGTGACTGATTCATGGATATCGTGAAAGATAATTTCATCACAGTATTACCGGATTAATCAGTACTTGACAAACGTGATAAGGTGCTACAGTTGATAGGCACTTGATGGTAAAACGATAACGATAGATTAAATTAAAGATCAACACTCGGGAAAATTGACTACACAATGATATTAATTTAAAAAAATGTCTAAGGCTCAATTTCGCAGTCCGAAATTTGAACTTTTTAATTCTCTTTCGTATTTCATAGAAAAAAGTACTTAAGATTGAATTCTACATTTTGTTTCATATTTCATAATAAGAAAGTACTTAAGTTCGTATTCTACATTTTATTTCGTATTTTATTATGAAAAAAGTACTTAAACATTGGGATTATAAATTCGACCCTAAGATTGGATCGGATTTCGACTGTGAAAGTAAAGATTTGCAAATTCCTTTACATTTCGTAGTGTGTTCCTCACGACTTCAGGACGAACTGAATTACCTTCGCAATAGCCAACTATATATACTTAGTTTCTTATCTTTCGTATTGCTTACAATCGACATGTTATTCACGAAATTAAATCACTTGGACCAAAAATTAATTCGTTTTTGTATTTTCACGTTTATAAATTAGGCTAATTATATGGCAATTTATTGTTTCAGAATAGCTTGTGCATTTAAAAGGATGGTTATTGAGAAAAACATCGTGTAGCAACATTTGCTCAAATTCGATTATTCAGTTGATTCTATAAAACACCGAACCAGCTGTTCATATCTGAGAAGACATTTTTTTTTAATTACACAAAAACTTTCATTTATGTATCGAATGAGTGAATCAGAATATCGAGTGGAACTCATTAAAACCACCCACGCGAGCATAATTTTCATAAGTTTTAATGAATGGCTAGATCACAAGACAATGACGATACGTAAACTTATTCGATTTATCAATTTTATAGAACCAGATGAACTAATATTTCCGAAACGATGTACATAAAAAAATAGTTTCAACTCTAATAATAAAATATTTAATTTCGGACGCTATGAAAATACACGTGGTTTAACTAGATAATGCTGAAACAGTGCTCTCAAGTATTAGATTCAAAAGTAATTTCTGAACGCTTCCATTTTTACGTGCAAATACAAATATGATATTCCAAGCACTGCACCCCTAGACAACTTACTTTTCAGCTCTGCACGCCTATTCTTTGGAACCCACACTGAGCATAATTTAAATTAACGTATTTGTATAAAATAAGATCTATAAGTCGATACCCAAAGGGATCCCCCCCTAATAAGTTCATGAGTAACGAGATTTTATCGAAACTATTGTCGCTTAAGGAGGCATCTGCGCATATCGATTTAGAAAATTAAATTACAAAATTAATATATATTGTAGATTGAACCGACAGTAGTGGACGCGCGGTCGGTGTGTGGCTTCGGCGGTCCCCAGAGTTAAGCAGCATTATTGGCGGCCATAACTTGGATGGGTGACCGCTTAGCCGTGCACTGGTTTGCGCGCCAACTGCTGAGCGGGAGGCAGTTTTTCTGAGTTTCTAATGTATTCTCATACAATAGAAACTCAGTAAAATAAAGTCGTCTGTATCGGCCAGGTTTTCCGCAGTTTCCCTGTGCCCTCGTGCAAATGCGATACAGTAGTGCATTAGGATGTGTGGCTGCGGACAACACTCTAGGGGAGGTCTCTATGAAGTGAATGGAGAACGGGGTGTCTATGATGGAACGGGGAAAAGGGGAGAGAGGCAACGTAAAAGCCTGAAGAAGGCATACGGAAAAGAAACAAATTTATATATATATATATATATATATATATATATATATATATATATATATATTTCAATTTGGAATATTTTTATTTATAAACGGTCAAATCCTTTCTAATTTTTTGAGATCGTTCAGAACGTTTCAATCTACAATACATATATATATATATATGTATTGTACAAATTTATATATATATATATATATATATATATATATATATATATATAAATTTGTTTCTTTTCCGTTGAAATTCCGTTGAAGTTCCAAATTGAAATATGCCTTTTTTAACGCGGTCTCAAATGGCAGTCGTAGTTAGCTCGCACTTTATCGGTAAATTTTATATGCTAATAGAGAAGATGCATTAAAAGTTATGATTTCAAATGATAGACTGAATTCTTACAAAGCATTAAAAATTTTAAAAAACGTCTATAACCGCAGTAATACAGTCAAAAACAGTGTTCAACTAATTACGTTTGTGAAATTCAATCTCAATCGAAGAGATTTGGCAACGCCGAATATTCTGAGGGGTAACATACAGGTGTCCGAAAAGCGCTCTTCTCTTACGACGAAACTCTCCCTACGCAAAGTCTCTAGCACACTACGGCTCTGAAATCGTTATTAAATCGCAGACTCAGTGACGAAAGTTAGTGAGATCGCTAAACGAAGTTCTCCAACACGAATGCCTATTTGAGAAAAAAACGGAAATGTTTTAATGTCTCTCATCGACAAAATATAAATGCCGACGAATATAAGTTCCATACTCTCTTCTTCGAAGCTCTCTACATCGAATGCTGACCATCCGCCGAGCTCTCCCGAAAAATCAGAATTGAGTTAAAATATATTCAACCGTTACTCTCCCTGAACCGATGCGACCCATTACCGACGTCGCAAGATAATGCCACTCGCCGAGAGATGGCGCTCAATTACATGTGAAATTGCAATGTAAATCAGCGCCATTGCAATTACATGTGTAATTGCAATATAAATCAGCGCCATCTCTCGGTGAGTGGCATTACCTTGCGACGTCGGTAATGGGTCGCATCGGTTCAGGAAGAGTAACGCTTGAATACATTTTCACTCAATTCTGATTTTTCGGGAGAGCTCGGCGGATGGTCAGCATTCGATGTAGAGAGCTTCGAAGAAGAGAGTATGGAACTTATATTCGTCGGCATTTATATTTTGTCGATGTCAGATATTAAAATATTTCCGTTTTTTTTCTCAAATAGTCATTCGTATTGCAGAACTTCGTTTAGCGATCTCACTAACTTTCGTCACCGAGTCGGCGATTTAATAACGATTTCAGAGCCGTAGTGTGCTAGAGACTTTGCGGGAGAGTTTCGTCGTAAGAGAAGAGCGCTTTTCGGACACCTGTATGTTACCCTATTCTGAGGGGAAATAGCAGACCAGCAGAACGGACTCGTCTACGGCGGGAATTTCAAAAGTTAATTTTCGTATTTGGTGAGATTAAAGCTTCTTCTTAGCAAATATAACGTAAAACAACTCCGGAATCTCGGAAATTTGCATGTTTAGAGACTCACCTCAACCTGATCAATGCTCGATTGTAGTTATATGACTGCTTTGTAGTCAATAAGTAGTTATAAATTTTTGAGATTTAAACACGCGCTGAAAGTAAACTCAGCGATATCAACCTCAACATATGTGCGACGTTACCACAAGCCCTGCGGGACGTCACAACACGCGAACAGCCGACTTTATTTCGCTCAAAATAACGTTGGCACAATAGTCATATGAGTGACTTTGCATTTCGTAATTCGTAAAAAAAATAGAAGGAAATTACATTTCGCCTTAACACCCTACACAGTGACTGAAGGGGAAATGTAGAGCAATATGCACTATAAATTAAAATTTTTTTGTCATTTATATGAAAATTTCTAATAGTGCGTTGGTTAACTAGCATGACCCGCAGATGCCTCCTTAAGCGCCCGTGTCTGCTAACCCCAGTTTTTTTGTAGTTTATTAACCTTTTCTTGTCGCTGACTGTAAAATTTGGAGTTATGTTCTTTTAATGTATCATGTTTTAAAAAGACCCGAAATTTTTAACTAAACGAATTGAAAAAAGTGGGAGTGGGATTGTACTATTTAATATTCAGCAGAATTTTGTAATTCTATTATTCAGATTTATATAATTTATTTGTTTGAATCTGTTTTTTAAGTAGTCGCAGTTTAAGAATTAATTTGGCCACGATGCCTCTTAGATTGCGACCAAAGAGGGCTTAAAAAAATTACATATTAAATTTCAATTCACTTATCATATTAAATTGATTTCCATCGCCAAAAAATGCATCCAATTTTTAAATATTCCGTTTGATAACTCTGATCGATATTTATTTAAAAAATTAATTAAACTCACTTTTCCGTTGAGTCTCGGTGCAAAACGACTTTCTGAACAGATGTTTAACAATTGTATTGTATCAGGTGCAAGTGACCCTCGAACTGCATAGCGCTATGAAGATCTATGTTCCTTATATACGTTTCCACCGACATGCACCAACCGATAAACAGTTCTATCGTTAGCTGCAATATCATAGTCATAATCTGTTATCAACGTTGATGTGATATCACTAGGCCACCCGACCAACACCCAATTCATAATTAACCGTAAACTGATGCAGTTCCGGGATGAGTCGATTACAATCGGTAATGAAAAAATTAATACTGTGTGTTATCTATACTGCATAGACAATGCTAAATATGTTTTCCCTCCATCACGAGAATGCACCTATTTTACTGAATTATGAATCACGCGGATTATATTAATCTTTCTAGCAAATCAATTGAGGCTGTCCAAGTATAGCAGGGCACGTCATTAATTACTTTGAATTCAGATTTTTTAAATGTAAAAGCTAGTCGGAAAAATTCGTCACTATTTAAGTACAAACGTTGTATTTTAAAAAAGCTACCGCACTTCGGTTTTTTTAAATTTCAGACACTTTATCTTAAAGGCGAACGATTTAAAAATTTTGAAACCTAATTTGTAAATCTAACGAAAATTTCTATGTGATATCTTTATAAAACTACGAATGAAATGCCTTCCTTAGCACTCCCTATTAGGTTCTGTCACCGCTAAAAAACCGCAAAAACCACCTCAGTGTTTTCTGCACTTTTCCGCACAGCAATTCACCGCAAAACCACTGAGCATTTTTTTACCTAGCGTTGGTGATTTTGCTGTTTCAATCACCGCAAAAACACCGATGTCAATTTCCTAACATTTCGAAATGTAATATTTTGTAATTTGTATAAATCATGGTAGGAATCACAGACCGAATCACGGCAGATTTCACGTTGCCGTGAAGCCAGTTAAATGTTGTTACCGCCAATATTTAATTTTTAGTTATATAAAATGTGTAATGTTTAAAACTCTGAAGATAAGACGACATCGTTTTTTCTCGTTCCACATTTCTAAATGGCTAGGCCATCTATGTCAAATAGTTAAGACATCTCCAAAACGTGGTCCTTCAATTATATGAGAGCACAGCAACTTGCGATAGCTACGTGTTTATATGCACGAAAAGATGAACAATCGCTTCCGAGAAACGTTTTAAGTGGTTGGCTATCTAGCGGAGCTAAGCCGGTTATTGCGCGTGCACCCGAATTTAGCCCGCTAGATGGCGAACGAGCCGAAACATTTCCCGTAAGGGAGTGTTCGCCGTCCTATGTATAAGTACAGGCGATCGTAAATTATCGTCCGCCCATGTACTAACATTAGTCAGTATCAGTGGCAAGACGGATTCTGCGGATTACCATGATACTGAAAATTCCATCGAGCCGTGATTTCTACCGTCATTTATACAAATTGCAAAAACATGACGAAATTTCGAGATTTTTCGAAATTCACATCGATGTTTTTCCGGTGATCGAAACAGCAAAATCACTGACGCTACAAAAAAAAAAAACGCTCAGTGGTTTTCGGTGAATTGCTGTGCAGAAAAGTGCAGAAAACACTGCAATGGTTTTTGCAGTTTTTTGCGGTAATTTCAACCTGAAACCACGATGGTTGAACACACTAGGGCTCACGATTAAGATTATTATAGCGGCCTTAATGACTGGAAAACTAATACAGTTGCTTTTGTAGATCTTAAAGTGTTCCTATGGACGCCCGCTACGCGGATGTCAGATGGGCAGATATCAATTGGTTTCCGTGCAAGACGAACAATCAACGCGTTGGTGTGATAGAGCGCAATAACCCGAAAATGCATGAGTCCGAGAGAGAAGAGATACTTTCTCTGATGATATCTCAAAAATAAAGAAGGCAATCGACTTGAAATTTGGACACAAGTTGGGGAAGAAAATTCTCTTCTCGACACAATGCATGAACAACTTCGACATTGAATATTTTCGAAGTACGGTAGGCGATCAGATTAAAAGTCTGCAGAATTTTTTTAAATTATTGGCGAACATTCTATAAGAATTTCAGAACGACATTTAAAGTGCATCGTCCATGGGAATACCTTAATAGCGATACGATTACGGCCATAATAACAGAAAAATGACGGTCCGCAACAATATTACACCCATTAGGCGTTATTTTAACAAACGAGGGTTCTTCTTCAAATTATCCTAAAAAAAAATTCAATGTAACCCGACCATAAAAAGTGATTGTTCTTCCGTTTAATTTAACGGATTATCATGCTCTTTTAATGTCGTATACACCAATTTGGTATATCTATAGTAATCACGAATAAAGAATGAACATTCGTTGTCATTGGTAGAATTCGAACCTAGGATGGAAAAATTGGTAGGGCCC